>JAKSZU010000007.1:4327499-4477499 GCA_026018925.1 Tupaia tana | reverse complement strand
GAGTTTTTCGAATTTAAATATATTCACTCATTATATCTTAATTCATAATGACTCATTTCAATTTCAATCATGTCTTCTACAAAGTGGTGATACTATAAACTATGAAGTGTGAAAACAGCTCACACTCCTGTAATTTATACATTACTTTAATATTGGAAGTGTCATTGTATTATCAAAGTAATATAATGACGCACACTAAATACTGCCCTGTGGTGACATTTAAATGATGTATGGTATTTGAAAGAATTAAAAAAAACTATTTTAGTTTCTTTCTTTTTTTGCAAAATATTCGTTTACAGTGTTGGCTTATGTTTTATCATGAACTTGCTAATACATTGTTCATTAGACTTCTTTGATGAAATTATGTCCGTTGATGTAATCTTAATCAAGCTCTATTACTGACTTGTAAATATCAGTATTTTAAATGTTTTCTTTTTTGTTATCAGGAGTGGAAATGAAATCATTGTATTGCATTGATAATTTTAGCTTTTGATAATTCAAGGAATAATTATGATGTTGAGCATTTATAATTGAAAAAATAAATTATTAGTAAATTTACTATTAGCTTTTTGATATTGATGAGATGTATGAGTAAGTTAAAATACAGGGTAAAATTTTAATTTCTTGCCATTCAAGAATGCCTTAAAAAAATAGATTCAAACAATAGATTCAGTTAGTGCCTTAAATCTAACCTCTATTCTGATTGTGCCAATAAGTACTGGTAGCAACTCTAGCATTTAAACAAAATTATTATTTCAAGTCATCTCTTTAACAGACAAAGACCTTATTTGGATAGACTTTTTGTTTTCTTTTTAATGAATTTTGGTTCCATTTCTGTGAAAATTATTTCAGAGTCAAATGAGTAAACTATAGTGCAAAAACTGTGATTACATATCGAGTTTATAATTTGGTAATAACAAAAGGTATTTGCTGGATAACTTGACTTAAAACTTTTAATCACATTTTTGGAATTTGCATAGCTACGTGATTTAAGATCTTAAGGCTTGGGGAAAATAGGATAATTCACCAATAAAATCTCTTAGTGATAGAAAACTGTAAATAGAAAATTACATTTAAAGTAACATTAAACTACTGAATTCTATATCTTTATAGAGATTATGAGGATGATATAATAAATTAAATTTTATCTTACATCTAGGATTGTTCATTTTTCTGGTCTACTATATTAAGCACAAAGAATACTGGTTTCTTAGTGGGAAACATGATATTAAACATTTGCTCTAACTGCTCATTTCCAGTAGATGGCTATAGTTCACTACTAAATTGAACTTATAATAGATTTTTTACAGTAACTAAATCAGAAGATGAAGGTTGAATTACTATAAATGAGTTGCCCTGTACATTTTTCTTATCACATGTGCTTAGTCATCTAGCATCGTTATTTTTTTAAAGAATATCTTTTAAAAATGACTGAAATGTGGTATTTTCACTTTTCCCTCTTTGGTCAATGTGTAGTGATGCCATTATTTATTTCATTTCATTCAAAATTATTTACTTTAAAAATTCTATATTATGTGAAGAATACTAGTAATTATTGAATTCTGTAAAGATTGCATTATTGTAAGAATCCTTATAAATTCTGTAAGTTATTACTTGTCTAAATTCAATCATTTTATCTTGTTACTTATTTTAGCCTTTAAATCGAAGCACCGTGAGTCATTTATCACTGGTGTTGGCTAGGTTGCTGGCTGTTTCTCATTGTGCATTATTTCAAATGCAACATACACACACACACACACACACACACACACACACACACACACATATTTAAAAAATGTGTTGTTCATTAATCTATATGTGCACCTAAATATTTTAGAACTTGATCAAGGTAAGATAATGTAAGTACAGGTTTACTGTTTGGAAAAATAATTATTAGCTTGTGAAGCCCTTAAAATCTGCTTTGCATTTGGGCATGTGTCTGCCCTGTGGACTGTGGAGACGGCTTGCAGGCATAGCCTTGGGATGACACGCATGACTGTGGACTTGGCCCTCTGTGGTGAGGCTGTGGTCTCAGGAAACGAAGCTGAATGTGGGATTTGGGGTGCGATGAAAAATGTGAGGAAGACCAGGATCTCCTCCTGTTCACCCTTCTGAGGACAACTGTGTCGCTTGTCTTCCGTCTTACAATGAAAATTTCTCTTTCTTTATTTGAGGTGTGTGTATGCATGTGTGTGCACATACATTCACGTACATGAAGTTGATATGATTTTTAGATCATACAAGTATTGGTTAAATCAGGCAGTTCAAGGTTTAGCTTTTGTTTCATTTTACAAATGAAAACATTAGTTTTGTACAATATGTGAGATTACAATTTCAGCTTTTTAAAAATCAACTGCCAGTTTGTATGACTGGCTACAACTGCAATTATTAATAAGCATGTTGTTCAGCTATACAAATTATAAAAAAATGCAGTTTCAGGAAAATTATATTTTCACATTTACAGTTTGTATATAAATTTTACATACTCCTTTGAAAACAAACGATTTATTTTTTAATTTTTTTCTTCTACTCACTGTGTTTATCAGTATAATACAAGTAGATGAAGAAGCCGGCCATAATTGTAGCTATTTAAAAGAAATTTTATTCACACATTTGTTAAGAGATAGTTGGAGTGTTTAGACGTGTCTTTGTGAATTACTTTACAATTCACAACTTCAGTTAGGTTGCTTTACATAAAAATAAGACTTTTCTAAGACACTGAAATTTTATGTAAATGTGAGGAGTTTTTTTGGTATGCTGTTCATTTTTTGTGGGTGTATGTTAGTGTTCGTATACATATACTAGAATATGCCTTTATTTGTTGAAGACCTTGAAGGACAAAGGCTATTTGACCCCACTCTGAGACCATGCAGTGTAAGCTTCCAGGATCAAGGAGCACCAATTTTAATAATGCAGACATAGGAGTCCTGTCCCCTCTGGCACACAGACCTGGACATACTGCCTGTATACTTTGATTCCCAAACCATGGAGATGTACGAGATGCCCTGGGAGCACCTGGCCCAGCTAAGAACATTTCAGTGATTACCGGGAGAGTGCCTAGGGGGCAATTAAGGGACAGGGCAGGAGATATGCAGTAATGAGTCCCTGCAGCACCCTAATGAACCACAGAAAGGGAAGCAGAGAATTAGGTAACAAATACAGCCAAGTGAGGAAGGTTCTTGAGTAATGTCTGGGTTATTTACCAAGGCTATATTTTTTGTACTTTGATATTAATATAATCAGAAGCAGATTTTTAAATCCTGTAACTTAATGGTTCCAACGTATTCTTTAAGGTTCATAAATTTAAAATTTAGCAACTTAATGTTTTCAACATATTATTTTAGATTCATAAATAATTTTTGTATTGATTGTGTATACTTTTTTATTATGTTTGAGTTTTATTTAAATGATATACTTGCTTTGAATGAACTATTTTAGTGGCATTATCTTCACTATTAAACTTGTAGGTGTGTTTTTCTTTTTATACTCATGTATAGTCATTTTAGCCAAATGTTGAACTACTTTTGTGTGTGTGTGTGTGTGTGTGTGTGTTTGTGTTGAAAATAGAAACAGACTTTCTGTTTGCTTTTTCATTGTATTTCTTTACGGGTTAATGTCTGCAGTGGAAGACAGACTTTGCTTGGTCTAGTTCAAGCCTGTGAAAGCCTGTAAAATTTAGAGTAATCTTTTGAAATACATATTTTTTGTATGTAATTATGTAAAAAAGATTATAGCAGAAGAGAACTTTGTGTAGTATATGTAATTTGCACAGGAGTCATGGATTGATTTAAAATCAGGTTTGTTCCATGCTGATTTTTCTGGCTCATGTTTCTTCCTTAAATAAAAAACAGATTAATAGCATAATACAAATATATTTCTATGTGATTTCTTCTTTGTCCACTTGCATTATTGTGGAGGGGAAAGAGAAGAGAGTGAGAAGGAGGCTGCGGTGAGTCTTAAGTTTTGATCTGGTGGTCCTCGTTCTGTAACCGTCAGCCTTAGTGGCTCCGAGGTTGTACACAGGTAGTCCTGTGCAGCCTCTCCTACCTCATCCATCTTTGCCTTGGTCTGTGCTCAGCGACGCCGGCAGCAGTGGGGGGGCAGCTAACTGGCTCCAGAGTGTTCACCTGCCCCTTGGTTCCTGGCTTCCTGTCTGGGCATTGTGTGAGCACTTCTCGCTGCTACTGCAGCCCCAGTGTTTACCCTGTTTGTGCCACTGCCTGTGGAACACTGCGGGCCACCTGCGGAATAGCTGTGGTGCTGCCCGCTGGGTGGCCACTAGGGGGAGTCCAGGAGTGTCCCTAGGATTCCTCCCCACTCCCTCCCTTCCACTTCCCTTCTACTCTTTACTAATTTTTCTTCCTTTTTTCTCTTTTCCTCCCTCCCGTTTTCCTTTTTTCTGTCCCCTTCCCCCTTTCTCCTCTTTTCTTTTTTCCCCTTCTCTTTCCTTTTTGTGAGACTGAAAATATTTCGTAATCTCACCTCCCACTACAGTTGAACTTCACTCGGCTTAAGCAGCAGCTTGAGATGAGAAATAAAACCTTTTATTTTAATCAGTTGTTTAGTAAACGTCCTGTGTTTTCCTAACTGCTATATGCACGCTTAGAGGATAGCAGGAGCTTACAGTTTTAATAACTAAAGAACTATTAGAGGAAGTGTTACTACCTAGACGAATATTGGATTGAGTTGAAAATAATGTAGAGGGAAACTTGTGATGTGTAAAATGACCAATATGATTATTAGAAATGACATATGTCGAGTCATAAAATAATTATTTAAAAAGTATTTCAACCTATTTTTGTTTTTAATTAGAATGATTCTGAGATTGTGAATATTTCTAAATTGTGTCTTTCTAATTAAAATATATTTAGGAGTGGCTGACTCGGGTTTATGTAAGATAATTATTTGCTTGGGTTGTTCTCATAAAAATGGTAGATGTTTATTCATCTGTGTTAGTCACTACCTTTGGCTTAAACATTCATAAATAAATATTTTAGCTTACTCTGAAGAACAATTGATGTAAATTTCTGTAGGAATTTAAAACAATATATGTATCTGTATAAATATATTTATGTTCTTCAAATGATGCAGTTAAAATATATTATACATGTAATATGTTTTCACATTCTTGTATATCCATCTGGGGAGATTTGTGTGCATATTTTTCCTCCAAATTTTGCATTCTCTGGGTATTTTAACATCATGGATTTTTGAAATAGATGAAGTAGATAGAGAACTTAATACTGGTGTGTTTTGGGCCTGCTTTCTGATTTCATAATATATATAAATGTATCATTTTGCTTTAGATTTTATTTTTAAAGATTGAATTTTAATGATTTTCATTTAATCCTTGAAAGTTTGATAAAATAAAACCATTTCATTGTTATTTATGGATGCTAAACATACGTAGATTTGATTAAGAGACATGTATGTTGTTAGTTATGATGTAATCAATGTAGGTAAAAATATGTCTATTTTGGAAATTGGAAAAATTATGCAGTAAAAAGTTTTTTGTCTTTTACTTAATTTTGAAATTGTTGATTTCAGTTTTACTTAGCTATAGTTAGGGGCTATATTTGTATATACCTGAATATTTATTCTAAAATGTTTATTTATATAATCGAATAGTAAAACCATCATAGAATTACCCTGACAGTGGTTACAGGAGCTATGGTCTATGGTTGTATTTGAGAAACAAATAGATAAAACACTTGTGAACCTTTTAATGATTATATTTCTTGATAGCTTTCATAAGAAAGCACATAATTCGTGACAACTTTAATAAAAAGACACGGCAGCCAAACTTTCTGAGTTAGCGGCAAAGTAAATGGGGCAGGTTTTGCATTTTGAATAGAAATGTTATCAACTGTGATTGAATTTGTCGTGAAAGTGTGTCAGTATTAATAAAAGTATTTAGGTACAAGTTTGCTGGGCTCGTAGCCTCTTTAAGGTTAAGGATTGGTTAATGTGAGAAGTCTCTGCCGTGCGTTTGGTAGTACACAGAAAATGACAAATACGTTTCTGTGCATCGTGGATTATTATGCCATTTCTTATTTCAAACCCTTTTTGTCAGGACACCAGGCAAAACAATGATGCTTTGAGGACGTAATTAAAGATATTGTTCAAAGAACAACTTTCTGCATATTTGAATTATTACTGTCATCAAAATCATACAAATATGGAAATATGATTGCCAGAAGCACATAAATCAATGATCAGCATGGCCTCAAAATCCAATAAATATGTAGAGTTAAATACTTTAAAATGCAAATTGTATCTGATGATTTGCATATGGTGGAGTTTAAAGGAAATTTGTTGCTTAACAACCTCTAAGGTAGCAGTTAGGGCTGTGGGTAAACATAGATTTTTTTATTCATCATTGGTCAAGTTGCAAGATTTGATAAATGATGGGAGACTGCTTTCCTTGGTTAAAATGACTGCAATCTTTACTGAATCCTAAAACTGCCTTGAAGTCATCTGAATAATTAAGAGTTAATTATTCTTCATCCATCTAGATCAGAAAAGGACAGATTTAGGGAAGGAATTTATAATTTTTGCCTCACGTCCTGTCATGTCGTAATGTGATAAACTAAACTGACTCCAAATAATATCTAGTGACCTTATAGTAATTATGCCTCACAAAACATTTTTGTTGCATTTTTTTAATTGCTTACATCGATTCTAGAAACTACATATTAACAGACTTATAAGTTTAATTGTCTCCAAAGAAAGCAATATAAAATTCATGTTCCATTACTATTATATTTTAAGTTCATCGCTGTGGTTACACACAACCACAGCCTGTAAGTTTCCATGCTTTCTTTTGGAAATAGCAAGCAGAGACTTCTAAAATGTTATTGGGGATTATAGACACTCTAGGAAAAATTATTTTAAGATGTTATGTTGAAAGAGCAATGAATCTTCCTTCACCTATTTTAATTTGAAATATTAAAATAACAAACCCATTTAAAGAACTTCATTTTCTTATCATTAATATAATGATGGAGCAGATAATGTGGGCAAATTTACTAATAATGCACATTATTTTAAGAATAAAATAAGGCAACAGGATGTTGAGAAATAGAACTCATGCTATTATCTAGTAGAAGGAGATGTCATAGAATTTACCTGAAAATCTAGTATCTACTTCAGTGAATTTTTTTATGAAACGATTTTCTTGGAGATAGAGTGTTTTGTGAATGTTTACTGATCACAAGAGGAATTGTAATAAAGAAATCAATATGCATGATCCCTTTCCATGTAGTACAACAGGGTTACACTGTTAGGTTAAATACAGGCAGCATTCCTTTTCAGAAAATCAATTTGCTGTATAGCCTGCAACAGCCAGGCTCTTCGCACAGAGTCATTTTATGTTGTGCACACAGTAAATTCTGTATTGGCACCTTCAAATAGTATTGACTTCTCAAAGGCTGTAAGCTTAGAGCCTGACTTTTAAGAAGAAAGGCCATGCCCCTTAATACTCAATATGCTATGCTTAATTCTTTTTTTATATTTGGTTACAAACCAATCATTTTTAAGAAGCCATTATGTGGGTTTCATATTTTAACAGAAGTGCCAAATGTGATTTTAGTGAGAAATAACATTTTCTATATTCATTAACTGTCTCTGTTTACATTCTGAGTGTAATAAAATTCTTTATATTCATTACCCATGTCTGTTTATATTCTAAGCATTTCCACATTCTGAGGTTTTCTGCTTCCTCTAAAGCACCATTTTTAACCAAAGCAGCAGTTGTAGCTTATTCTGAAAGTTGGAATAAATTTGAAAAGATGAGATTATTTTATAGTCACCTGCCTCCATTTCAAACAAAACAAATAAAAACTAATTTAGAGAGAAGTTAACTAAATGTTCAAAGCTACTAAGCTGTATGCCTAGGGAAAATTCATGAAAACATTTTATTTTGGGGTCTTCTTATACCTCATGTGAAATTTGCTTCTAAAACGCTTTGGCTATTTTTGATATACCTGTTTAATGTAAAAGCCTTCACTGTCCCCTTCATGGTCAGTTTTTTCTGTAAGTCATTCTGAGCAGATCCCAACTCTGTCTCCTGCTCTGCCAGATCGGCACTGCGAGCCTGTTGTGCAGTGGCTGCGTTTAAATCCTGAAGATGGGATTTTTCTTTTCCATTACCATCAACTGGGATGCAGCAAGGCATTCTGCCGTTTGGTCTTTGTGGTTTTGTGACGTGCACTTATTGTTCTGCGGGCCCTTGCCATTCATCGATTTGGCGAGACCTTTTCTGTCTGCTACATGCTTCTCAGATAGGATTTTTTCGTTAATGAATATACACATGAAGACTAACCGAGAAAGAGCTTTAGCTCTTCGGCTGTTACCCAAGCTTTGTGGTAGAGTTGATGAGGTCCCTAAAGTAGGAATATAAACTAAATAGATTGAATATTGTAAAGGTTTTGCATTTAATCAGTCCATTAGCATTGTTTTACCACGTATATTCATGAAATCATGTCACAGTAGACATTACAGGGCCAGGGCAGACTATGCCATGACATGCTTTCAGAGTACATTAGGTTTGGAAAAGTTCATAAGCATTGAAGTAAATAGGTTTCGGTTAGGCTGTATATTTACCCATGTTTTAAATGTTTATAGAAACCTCAGACATTTAAAAAATAAATCATCACTTATAAAACGAGTTTATTCTTAGAGGAAAACATTCTTGTAATAGGAACAAAATTATCCAAATAATAGTGTAAACCAAGCCAGGCATAGCAGCAGACAGAAAAGTGCATTCAGCCAGTAGGATCATGGATTTGTTTGATTCAGATAATTGAAAGTGTTTCATACTATTATTGCAACTTGAAGGCTTGTTTAAGTGTCTAACTGTCAGTCATTTTGGAAGGCGAAAAGTATTCAATTGTCACTCTGTCAGTCAATAGAGATGAGAACTGTCTGCCTAATGGATTTCTTTACATAGTTGTCTGCATGGAGGTAGAAGTAAAATCAATGTGTTGTCATGTGTGCGTACCCTGCATCAAGCTGCCAGGTGCACTGCAGCCGTACTGCTGTAACATCTACGATCCTGGACTGTTTGCTGAAGGCGGGGTGGGGGGCACTGTGTGTGCAGGTGGTGAGCTGAGTAAGGAGCGAACTTGCACTGGGGCTCGCATTTTGGTATCAACTGTGGCCATAAAGGCATACATTTTAATCTCTAAAAAAAAATCTAGTTGGGGCTGGCAAGTGGCATGGTGGTTAAGGCATTGGGCTCCTACATGGCCAGGTGCGGTTTGAGTCCCACACCTGATGGCTTGCTTTCTCACTTTCCCATTCTCTCCGTCTTTTTCTGGTCAAATGTTCACAAAAATAATGACGAATAAAATTAAAATAATTCTTAAAAAATCCTATTTAACCTTGGTTACAGCAAATAGGGTACCTTAAGTCACTTGGCCATTGTGTTTAGGGGTTATATTTTTGTCACTAGGTGGCTCTTATTTATATATAATAAACTCCAAAAAGTTCCTGGAAAAATAATGTAAAAGTGTGAGTTTACTTTGGTGAAAAAGGATTCTGAAATCCAAGTGCAGTCTTTTTCATAATATGCATTTTAATGAATTTTTTTTTTTTTAAACCACATATATCACATCTGAAACCAAACAATACTTCTGCATTGGAAGTTGCCCAAATTAATGGTTCTTTTTAAGAGACGTTTTATCAACATCTGTTACAAAGGTCATCTTACCAGATCTCCGTGGTGGAAGCCTGGCTGGTAGATGATACAGTAAGTGGCCATCATGATGTAGAATCATTTAAAGAAAATTGGGGGCCAAAACTCAGGGAGGAAAATATGTAAAATTCTTTATTTTGATTCAGAAAAGCCAATTAAGAATGCAACATAGGTGGCCTGCCACAGCACATTCTGTGAAGATATATTGAGAGATTTTGCTAATAACACCCTTAAGAATTAGGATAAATTTCAGAGCTTTAAAGATCTGCTTCAGTTCATTCCGTTCAGGTAACACTAAGGTCGTTCGGGTTCGGCCAGTTCTTGGGTTGTCGGAAGAGCTCTGGCCAGCTCGAGGTGGCCCAGGGGGTGCAGGACGTCGGAAGATCTCACACTGTGTGAAGATCAGCTGAGGAGGCCTCAGAGACATGGGAGATTGGGCAGAGACAGGATGGCACGTGCTAGTTGGGTCTTTGGGTCTTTAAGACCTGTCCTGGCCAAGAGAAAGTCCCCACTGCGCGTAAACCTCCAGAGGATTTATCGGTGGCCAGAGCTGAGAAGTAGAGGGACACAGATGGCAGCAGGTCAACATACCAGGGACTTCCTGACAACGAGGACGTGATGCCACAGAGCAGTCTGTGCAGGTATGGGATTACAGTCTGTTAGTGACGCGCGCAAGAAGACAAGCTCGCCTGGCGTTGTGCAAGTGACAGGTCAGGAATCTGCATCTGTTACAAACTGCATTTGTTCAGTGAGTAACTATTTATTTTATCTGATTTTTGCCATGGGGCGTGTGTGCTTGCTGGTTAGAGAGAGGAAAAGTGAGAAATCCCCCTTCAGAGGGGATGACCATGCCAAGTCTCTTCTTCTCCATTCTCTTCTTGGGATTTTAGGCATGCATGCACATGTGATTTTCAAGCCACTGGGCCTGGCACATGAGCCACAGAGTCAGGCATGCAGGAGCCAGTGCCTCAACTTCCACGCCATCTGCTGGCCTGAGTGAATAACATTTACCAAACAAGTTACCAGTTTTCACCACTGTTCCTCAGGAGAAGACATTTTCACATGCTACACCACTTCATTATGAAGTATCTTAGTCACTTGTTAAAAATGAGTTTTTAAGTCCAGCAACTGATTTTGATTTTTAAAAATAATAGATAATAAATTGAATAGGGATTTTCCTTCCCCACAAGATGTGTGTGCTCACCAGAGACAGAGACAGGGAGAGGGAGAAGGAAAGTGAGAAATCACGCCCGTTGTGGGGCGTGGCCACTTCTCCATTCTCCTCTTAGGATTTTGGGCACACGCGCACTTGCACCTGGTGTGTTTTTCAAGCTGTCATGTCCAGGACTCGAACCGCTTAGCTGGTCATGAGGGATCCAGCTGCCAGAATCCCCATGCTATCTGCTGGCCCAGTAAATGGAATAATCTTAAGAACTTGGTATTAGTGACGTTTTTCCTCTCCAGCTCTTGTTTTATTATTTAGCATTTATTACCTTCTCACACAGATGAGAGAGGCAGATTCCCAGCGGAGCCCTGGTGCGTTAGTTCCCTCAGCACACATGATCTTGCGGCTTATCAGCCCAAGACGAGGAGTAGCCGGATGTTGCCTGCTCGCAGAAGGCGGTCACGTGGACAGTGCATGCCTTCTGTCTCAGTGGGGGAAGGTCAGGAGACCTGGGTTAGTGATCCGAGGTTTGAATCCAGGTCCTGCCAATTTAATCCAGTTTATGAGATTTCAGTCACTGTATTTCACCAGGTGTAGCATCAGTTTTCTCTTCTGCAAAATAGATAACTGCAAAGAACAAATGATACAGTGTATGTAGATTAGCACTTTAATAAGCAAATAGTAGAGAAAGTTACCTTTTTCCCCCTTTATGTTCTTCCTTTAGTGTTTTACTCTGTGCTAGGATTAGTTTGACTAGGTAGAGCAAAAGTACTGATACCCACTGGTATGATACAGGTTCACTGCTGTCTCTCATGGCAGAAATCTGAGTTAGTCCAGAGCTAGTCCGGTACCTCTCAGAGTCACTAGACATCGAGGCGTCCATGAGCCTGCCCCGCCGTCCTCCGAGAAGGGCCTCCACTCCCAGGTCCCTGCATGTCCAGGACAGCTGCCAGCTGGGCACTCTCGTGTCCGTGCTCCTGGCCGAGAGCATGGCGGGGCAGGCAGGGGCTGACGCACCGTGCCACCGTGCCCAGGCTTCAGTGACGAGAGAGGAGGGGACTCAGAACAGTTTCCACCATGCTGTGCACAAATCCCAAACTTCGTGTGACATACAGATCGAGTACCCTTCTGAAATGCTTAGCACTGAGGTGTTTTGGAACTTTTTTGGATTTTGGAATACTTTCATATACGCAATGGGACATCGTAGAGATGGGTCTCTGGTCTAACCATGAAATCAATGTTTCATAAATGTCATATACTCATAATGTGAAGGTAATCTCATGCACTGTTTTAGAATTGCAGTGTTTAACTGTGACCCATCACATGAAGCCAGGTGTGGAATTTTCCATGGCCTCATGTCAGCGCTCAGAAAATTTTGGATCTTTGAGCACTTTGGGTTTTGGATCAGGGATGCCGAACGGGTGTGTATGTCATAGTCACTCATTCTGTCTGTGTGCTGCTTAGAGGAGAATCCATTGGTACCCGGACTGTACAGCTGCCCTCACTGTAGGAAACAGAGTGTGCAGCTTCTCGGGAGCCTCTAATTCTTTTCTCTCTTGTAGCCACTAGATGACTTTTTATCTGCTAATAGTCCACTTAGCTTCACCGTTTATCATGTAGTTGTAGATCGAGCATCCCTACTTGGAAAATCTAGTTTGAAACTTCTCAAGCACTGACATGACACCACACGCGTAAAAGCCACACCTGACCCCAGGCGATGGGGCCCAGTCAGAATGCTGCAACACAAAAGTCGTGTATGAAGGTATGTTCAGGGCCAGCAGGTGGTGTGGAGGTTAGGGGAGCTGGATCCCTAATGGCTGTGGTTTGAGTCCTGGATTGAGTCCTGGACTCAGCAGCTTGAAAATCATGCCAAGCATGTGTGCACACGTGCCCAAAATTCTGAGAAGACAATGGAGGAGATGGGATTGCGGAGTGGCCATCCACTGGGCGGCAGAGGTGTGTGTGTGTGTGTGTGTGATTTCTCACTCTCCATCTCTCTCTGTCTCTCTCTGGTGAGCACACACACCCTATGACAAAAATCTGGGGGAAAAAGGTACTTTAAGGTTACGTGTATGTGGTGTATATGACACATAAATGGAATTTGTGTTTAAACTTGGGTACTGTCTTCAAGATGTCTCATGTATATGCAGATATTCCAAACTCCAAAAAATTCCCAAATCCCTAAACACTTCTGGTCTCAGCTCAGCTTGTGTGTATTCCTACATTAAGGTATTTATTTAGTTTGAAAATCTGAGTAGCAAGTCTGTACTTAAATGTCTAAGGGAAGGGAAGTATTGCCGCTCTCAATGAAGGCTCCCAGGAGAATGTAAGTTGAACAGTCTCCGTTGTAATCTGGCTTCAGTGTGCCCGGGAATGGAAGCCCCTTCAGGCAGGTTCTGGGAGGACCATCCTGCGTTAGCCAGTGTTGTGTGGCATCTGTTTTGGTGGGGCCATGATGAGGCACTGGATGTCCAACTGACACATGGCTGGGGCGCGTGGGCGCTCCAGGTCTTCTGTTTACAGTGTCCCTAGTTGCTGCCATCAGCTTGGAGGGCAGGTCACATTGGAAGGTTTCTGAGGGTCAGATGCATGTCTTCAGCTTCTCCAGGCAGCAAGATGTGGAGGGGAAGGCAGCCGTGGGGTCCCAGCAAGCCAGGCACGGGGGAGTCTGGGCCCAGTGTGCCGGCATGCTGTGCTCAGTGAAAGGCTGACCTGGGCCGTCAGGAAGAGCCTGAACCTGCCTCCTGCACAGTCCTGCTTGCACCGAGGCCGGCGCCTTTGTAGTCTAAAGGTCACTCGTCCTAGCTGTCTCCCAGAGCTGGTGCATTTTGTCTGACTTGTTTCTTGGTATATCCTTTCGATGGAGCTCATGCTTCATTAGCTTCTTGAGAAAAGATACATTGGAAGTAGACGTCTTTAGACCAGATGTGCCTAACAATGCCTTTCTCCACCCTCATACTGGTTGATAATTTGGCTCGTGTTATTAGCTCGCTCTTGCTGCACCATAAACTACAGATGAGCAGTGTAAAGCTGTCTCTCTCTGTAGGTGAGAGCACAGGGCATGGTGTGCTGGCTGCACAGGTTTGAGGTCTTGGGCACAGAGTGTGCGGGTGAATGTTAGGTGTCCATGTGAATGACATGCCGTGAGTCTGGGAACACGGGCCACAAAGAAGCTGGGCTGTGAGCTGGAACCTCATTTCCTAGCCTCTCACTGCCTTGCTGCAGAGTCTCCGCCTGCATCTTACTCCGAGGGTTCTCCTGTCTGTCAGAGGGCTGCTCTGTCTTGGTCTTCCCACCCCGTCTGCTTTCTCTGCCATGTCTATTCACCTGGCGTTTTATGTTGGTGCTTCACGGGCACATCCTTGGACATTTCTGCTTTCTCTGCCACAGCCCACGCTGGTGTCCCTGTGTCTGCTCTGTGACTTTTGCCTGTGACCCTGTGTCCTGTCTCTTTCCCCCTGTCTACGTCAGCTTGTGGGCTGCCAGTGGTGGTTTTCGGGCCAGTCCTTTCACCACATTGACCTTGAGCTGAAGAAACTAAAGTGCCTTTCTTTTCTGTATTATATAAAGTCTAAACTGTTCTGCCCATTTTAACCGACCCTTCCGTTTTCTGTAGTGCATTTGGCTTTAATGACAAAACGCAAGTCAAAGGCAGTCGCCTGGTTCCCAGGCACAGGGCTTTCCGCGGTGGGTGTCTGCAGGAGCAATGGCAGGAGCAGCTGCGACTTCCGCTAAGCCCTAGCCACTTCATTCCTATTTTTTAGAGCTGACTGATTCATCAGTGCTATAAAAGGAGTGTTTTCCATCTTCTAGGCATTTATGCCTTAATGGGTGGTTCTGTTAATTGCCGCTATGTCTCAATGGCCTCTGAAGTTGGTGTGCGGAAACCCAGTGCTTGGAGTGAGTTCAGGGTTCCATACTCATCCCTCAGAATTCCCAGATGGCATCTCTGCCTTGGTCAGGCCGTTCTTCTTGCTGCGCCAAAATGTCACTTCCTTGCTCTTATCACCCTGTATTTGGGTAGCACATTTCAAGCTCCTTGTGGAGCGAGAATACACGGATGGGACTTACATGAGCAATGGAAAACATGACGTACGAACACTGGCTCCGTAGACTTTCCTAATGCCTTTTTCATGTTGATTTCCCCCTGTGTGAAGTGCTCTTTTCTGTTTCAGTATGTGGATGGCGTCTTCTTGAGAGCATTGCTAAAACCCCTTCAAACATTTCTGTTTTTGTAGAGTTTAGGTGAACTCGTGTTGGTTTAGCACGTGTCATTACTTTTTCATTTTAGTCCCAAGCGTTCTGTGTGCTTGGGATATATACTATGATACAAGCAAAAGCGCACCCTGCCCTCGAGCAGATGCGTTCCGGTGTGTGGTCCCCTGGCCTTTATCCTCGTTCTGTGGTTTTCATCCCCTCTACACAGCTACACTGGACTTGCCTTATAAGGAGGAACCAGATAGTCACTGGCCGTTCGTTGTCTTTTTCCTGTTTCCTGTACTGTTGGCTCAGGTTTTGTGGCCTTACCTGAGATTCTCACTAACCCCGAAGCTCCAGGAAGACAGGTGTCACACACCGGAGGCCTCCCGTGCACGGGTTCAAGTCCTCCAGCCTCCCTGCCATGGGAAGTACTCCTCATTGCCCTTGCTCAGGTCTGTGTGAGTGCAGGAGAGCCCTGGATGTCCTGTGGGGCTATTTGTGGGCGTTTGGGGATAGGACCCCTTAGACAAGTGCTCCTTCCTCTCCCCGCCCTCCTTCTCCCTCCTTACTTCCCTTTTCCAGGTGGCTCCTGGATGGCAGCCAGCTGTGGTAGCAGGGCTCTCCTTCTCTCTCTCTCCTCCCTCCATCTGCAGCCTTCATTCGTACTCCCCAGGATGACATTCCCAGCCACATGCACATAAGCCCTTTTTCAGGCTCTACTGTGGGGGAATTCGGGATCTAGAGGCCAATTTTCATTTTGGTGACTATTTCATTGTATGCCTCGTACTTTGTAAGGACTCAAAAATTAATGGCTGAATGGAAGAACAGGTGCCCGGGTGCCGGTTTCCCACATCCCCACCCTCTCAGGCCAAGCCTGCAGCTCCCACGTGACCTGTGGAGGGACCAGCCTGTCTGTTCTGTGCTGAGGTTAGCCTGGGAAAAGTGGAAATTTTTCTTCCTTTGAAAAGTAGAATTCATGTATTCATTCTTCTTTCCTTCAGCTCTTCCTTCGTTCCTTAGTAGAATTTTCAAATAACTTCTTGAGAAGGAAAACAACAGGGCTAAAATGAAATGTCAAAATCATAAAAATGTTCTAAGATCATATCCATCTGAATTCTTTCACTTTTCTGAGGTGCCAAAATGCAGTCTCGAGATAATTTAATCTGTGAGGCGCAGCAGCTCCATGTCTTTTTGCTCAGCTGTCTCTGAGGCAGAGATCTCTGAGAGACCGAGAATGTCAGCCTACTGGACTCTCCTCCGACAGCCTAATTTCCAGTGTCTGTTGCTGGTCTGGCATGCGGTCTAGAGTAGTCGTGACCACACGTGGTCAAGGTACCTATGTCAGTAAAGAGTCTGATCACCATGCCTGGCATTGGGAATTTGTTGTGGGAGTTCCTGGCACGATGCTAAGGTTTTTCCCAACACAAAGATTCTAGGGTTCTTTTATTTATTTATTTACTTTTTGCTAGAGGGTATGTGTGCTTGCTGGAAAGAGACATAGAGCGGGAGAGCGAGAAAGCACCCCTCCCGCATACATTGGGACTAGTCATGCTGCAGTCCCCTCTCCTCCTTTTCTCTTTCAGGATTTCGAGCACACATGCACACGTGCCCAGCATGTTTTTTAAGCCACCAGGTCCAGTGCTCAAACCATGCACCGGGTTGTTTAGAATCCAGACAACTTAACCACTAGACCATGGGCTGGCCCAGGATTCCGTGTTTTGTTTTAGTTTACTTAGAAAAAAAATTTTTTTCTTAAAGCCAGAGTTTTATTTTTTAAAATTTAATGTTATATGTTGTTGTTTTTAGTATGACCAGAGAGAGAGAGAGGGTAAGTGAGAAAGCAAGCTGCCAGGTCCCGAACTTGAACCTTGGTCAGCCGTGTGGGAGTTCAGCACTTTAACCACCACGCCACCTGCCAGCCCCTCTGTGTTTTTTTAAAATAACCTCCAGGTAAGATCATGAAACTATTGGATCTATATTTTAAAATTTGCTTAAATAGTTAATAAAATGCTAGATTATTTTTCTAAAAACTGTGATAGAAGAAGTTGTATGATTTAATGTAATTGTGATTCAGAGCATAAAATTTGATGTCTATAAGAGTCTAGTTCAGACCCCATCTCATGCACTCCCAAGATGGCTTTGGGATGAGTCTCTATGGTAAGATACGAATAAGCAGCTCCTTCCATCGCGGGGATCAGAGACTCACGCCTCTGTGCCTGGCTTTTAGGTTGCATTGGGAGCTGAACCCAGGCCTTCCATGTGTCCCTGCCTGTGGAGCACAGTGTCTTAGGAGGACATGCCACTGTGACTGGGCCTGAGGAGCTCTTTCCTAAGGGAGCAAAAAACAACAACAATATACAAAGCAAACAAAAAACCTCCAGAACAGAAATCTTTGGAAATAGGAGATTTTTAAAAATTTATTTTACTTTTTTGCTCATTTTTTAATGAGTTTATGTTGCCTAGAATAGAAAATGAAAATATACGGACCTTTAAGTTGTGCTTGATTCCCATTATTTTCTTGGTTTAAATGATTAGATTATAGTCTGAGGTGAATAATAAGAGGTAGAGATTATTATGAATCTTTACCTTCTTTCCCAGTTTATGGTAGTAAATTATTTTGGCAGTTCTGTCTGCATTGAAAGGGTATGAGCAAAAGAAAAGGGATGAAGTCGATATTTATTGAGAGGTGCTGGGTGTTAGGATGGCTACTGTGTCTTACGTGAGTTCCCTTACATTGTTTTAGGTATTCCCTGCATTAAGCTGCCATTAAATAACTGCTCTATTTTTTTATTGGTCAATGCTACAGCAAGTGTATCTGTTTCCTGTTGCTGCTGAAACAAATGCTCACACACTTAGTGGCTTGAAACAACACATTTATTATCTTACAGCTGTGGAGGTCAGAATCCTGAAGTAAATTTCACTGGGTTAAAATCAAGGTAGGTGATGTTGGTTCTTTCTGGGGTTTTGGAGGATAATTTGTCTCCTGGCTTTTCCAGCTAATAGGGGCAGTTCACATTCCTTGGGTGGTGGCCCCTTTTCTTCCCTGTATTTGAAAGCCAGTAGGGTAGCATCTTGAAATCCCTTGGCCATGACCTGCTGTTTCCTTCTGTCACATATAAGACTTTTGTGATTAAGGTTTACCCACTCAGATCATACAGTGCAATAGCAAAACTCTTATTCATGTTCCAGAAATCCCTTCTGTTCGGTAGGGAATCAGAACTTACTGGGAATTAGGATGTGGGCTTCTTTGGGGGTCCATTACGCTGCCTACCACAGGTCGGACGTTTTTCACAGTTAGGTTACCTGAGCATTTCTTTGTGACTGTGAAAAATCACTAGAGGGTTTGCTGTAGTAGAAAAATCCTGAGGATGAAAAGAAAGATGACTTCCTTGTTTCATTGTAATTTAAATATCTCTGCATATCATATTCACCTTTGTATCCATGATTCATCGTTATTTACTTAAAGTTTTGTAACTGTGTAATAGGTAAATTGTTAGTTAGAACACATGGCTCCAAATATTTACATATGTCATCAGTGTCCTCTGACCTACCATTTATGGAAGCTTTTAATGTATTCTGGAAAACATGTAGCTGTAATTTTAAAGGTATAAGCACAGGAGCTAGACTCTTCTGTAACACATGGATTTATGAAGAACTAGTGTATGATTATTTACAGTTTTATGCGTTCTTTCAGTGCTGTAGGATTTAACTAACTTCTATATTTCTTGAGAATCAGAATTCTGTTTTTACCCTTTCGATAGGTTCTGCCTTTGCTCTCCGCCTACTTCTTAACATAGCGCTGTCTGGACGCATTGTTCCCCACCCCACTGAAACCAGAGGTTGCAGGAGCTGGACTGTGTTCCCTTACAGCAGCCAGCGACCCTGTGGGCCGTTCAGGAGTGTTGTGAGTGAGTGGGACACTGTGGGAAGCCAGACGTGGCAGCGTTTATACTGTGGAAATGGGCAAAGGCTGCAGGCCCCACGCCCCGCACCCTCAGAGCGGGTTTGCTAGCTCATCATTATCTGAAAATACTCAATACATTGCCAGTGAGCTCTAGCTTACCAAACCCAGTGCTTACTTCAATACAGTTGCTCACTTTGTCCTTAAGATACTCTTCGTGGTTTCTCTGACGACAAAGTATCCTGGTATCGCTTTTGTTTCATCTTCTTACTTTGGTATTGCGTTTTCTGCTCCTTTCGTTCACCTGTCTCTATCTGACTTGAAGTATTGAGCCATCTGGGACTCGGCCCTGGGATCTACAGATGTCCCTTGACTTGCTCTGGGGTTATGTCTCAGAAGCCCATTCTAAGTGGAAAATACCGTATGTCAGAAATTTACTACCCCAGCTATGGAGTCGTCATTCAGAACACTTAGATTAGTTTATATCTGGGCAAATCCTCTACCAGAAATCCTGCTTTATAATAAGTGGTTGAGTATCCCATGTAATTTACCAAATACCTTGCCAAAAGTAAAACAAATAAAAAATAAAAAACAGCTTCTATGCATGTGTATGGCTTTTGAAAAGTCTAAAAATCTGGGAACCAGCAGTTAGAGTAATGGCTGTGTCGCTGGACTCCCACATAGTCGACCGCGGTTCACATCCCGGACCCGGTGGCTTAAAACTCACGCCGGGCGTGTGTGTGTGCGTGCCCAAGATCCCGAGAGGAGAATGGAGGAGAAGGGATTGCGGCGTGACCATCCCCCCTGGGGGGTGATTTCTCGCTTTCTGTCTCTATGTCTCTCTCTGTCTGGCAAGCGCACGCGCCCTATAGCGAAAAAAACCTCTCAAAAAAAAAAAAAAAAAGTCTAAAAATCTTAGGTTGAACCATCCTAAGTTGGGACACCTGTATTTCCTTCCCAGAATATATCAGGGATCTGTAAACTTTCCTCAAAAGGGCCAGATAGTAAATGTTTCAGGCTTTGTGAACCACACGGTTGTTACCACAACCACTTAGCTCAACTGCAGTGGGAGAGCACCACAGGAGAGACGTGGATGAAGAGTGTGGCCGTGGTGGGCCAGCCTGGCTGCAGTGGGAGAGCACCACAGGAGAGACGTGGATGAAGAGTGTGGCCGTGGTGGGCCAGCCAGGCTGCAGTGGGAGAGTGCCACAGGAGAGACGTGCGTGGATGAAGAATGTGGCTGTGGCCGGCCAGCGTGGGTGCAGTGGGAGAGTGCCACAGGAGAGACGTGGATGAAGAGTGGCTGTGGCCGGCCAGGGTGGGTGCAGTGTTATAATTCGCCAACCTTAGTCCCTTCTAGGTACTCTCTTTTAATATTAGGAGTTTCAAAACCACCTTTGTGCCTAATCACCAAATTTATGTCTCTAGTTCTGATTTTTTTTTCCTCTAGCATCATACTTGTGCTTTTTGTTGCATATTTGAAGTGCTCACTTGGATTTCCTAAAGACATCTCAAATTTAATGTGGTCCAAACAGAATCTTTTGCTTCCATCCTTGAAGTTTTCTCCAAACTGTTACCACTCTAATCTTTACCAAGTGTCACTGCTTCATTACTCTTGTCTGTGAAGCAACTTGCCCAGTTGCTTCTGCCCGGGGCTGCCTTGGTGCTTGCCCTTTTCTCTGCTACTTGTGCTCTTTGCTTGGACCTTGTCATGACTGGCTTTTGATGGGCACCTGGGTGTAGGCATAATTGCCTTTTCTTGGCCACCTACTTTTCACTTAACTTTCTTCATATTATCACTAACTTAAAATGTGCCATAGGACTAAGACCCAGTCGTGCAGGTGGCAGTGAGCCCTGTGTAATACCGGAGCCACGTGGGAAGGCTGGGTTTGGATCCTGGTTGACTTGAACATGCTGAGCTTACCTCTGTTACCTTGTGATCCTAGCTGGCTGGGAGTCAGGGAGGGTCGTGGTGTGGTGACACCTCTCAAGGGTATCCATAACTGTCTCACTGTGTGCAGGAAACTGCCCCTACTGTGCGCTTCCCCACGGCTCAGCAGCATGCCCTGAGTAGTTGCCCTCCTGGCACTTAGGCCAGTGGACGCTGAGCAAGGCCACAAATCCCCCGCCCCCACCACCACCACCCTGTTTCTTTTCCTCTTTTGGGGATTTTGGTATACTGGAGTGTTGACTGTTATTATATGCTGGTAGTTGTCATTTAATTTTTTCCATATTTTTTTTAAGAGGTTTTTGCTATAGGGCGCGTGTGCTTGCCAGACAGACAGAGAGAGACAGACAGACAGAAAGCAAGAAATCACCCCCCGGGGGGATGGTCACGCCGCAACCCCTTCTCCTCCATTCTCCTCTTGGGATCTTGGGCACGCACGCACACGTGCCCGGCGTGAGTTTTAAGACACTGGGTCTGGGACGCGAACCACAGTCAACCACATGGGAGTCCAGCGACATAGACATTACGCTAGCTGCTAGTCTCCATATATTTATTTTTCATTTGCTCTGTATTTCTGAGCTATTTGTGATGGAATTCCTTCTGCCTGAAAATGCTCTTTTGTATTTTGATTGGTCTGTGTCATGAGGTTATCTCATGTTTTGTTTTTCACATAGTATTTTCTATGCTTCCCACCCTGAAACCTCATTTTGAGTGCTTTGTCTGTACTAGAATATCTATAGAAGTCTATATCTAGAGTTACGTAGTTGTGGAGGAGGCTTATGGTCTACAAAACCGTAAATACTTAGCCTCTGGCCCTTTTTTTTTTGGAGAGGTTTTTGCTATAGGGCATGTGCACTCACCAGAACGACAGAGAGACACAAAGAGACAGAAAGCGAGAAATCACCCCCGCCCCTTCCCCCCCCCCCCCCCGGGGGGATGGCCATGCCACAATCCCTTCTCCTCTATTCTCCTCTCAGGATCTTGGGCACGCATGCACACGTGCCTGGTGTGAGTTTAAGTCACTGGGTTCAGAACTTGAACTACGGTTGACTACATGCGAGTCAAGCAACATAGTCATTAGGCTAACTGCTGGTCCCACCTTTGGCCCTTTTTAAGTAATATTAACAAATCTTGTTCTTTGAACCTCATTAAAAATATTCTTATTTTGAAGTCTGCTTCAGCACCTTGCAAATACGGAGCTCTTTTGGTTCTCTTTCTGTTGCCTGTTGTTTCTTCTGGCTTGTGTCCCTGTTTTCCTTCCTCTTGTGTGGGTTATTCACTTTTATAACTTGCCAGACATTCATGAGCAGAATCATTGTGTTGTCAGAAAAGTCATGACACATTTTTGCATGGAATAGAATAACAGAAGAAATATATCATAACTTTTATGATGACCCAGTGTTACAGTAATAAATTGAGGTCATCTTCTAGTGAGGATTAGAATAACTTCTGCTGAGCAGCTGGGGGTATTTGTGTCCAGGGTCATCTCCATTTATTAGTGAAGCTCGAGCCCGGGCTGCAGTTGTGTAAGGTCTGCCCACTGTGCGTGGCCTGTACTCTGACAGCACAGCTCTTGGGGTTTACACACAGGCTGCTCCTTTTCCTTCCAACCCCACTGCTTCGGCATGCCCTGGTTTCTGTTTGCTGGTGCCCTTATGGCTGTGAGAGGCCCTACTCAGCCTGTCGACTGTCGCCTGCTCAGTCAGCAAATACTGCCAGAAGGAAAGCTGTCCTCACTGTCAGTTCACCTTTGTGGAGTCACCTTCATGATCTTCTTGGTTGTTCTCCGATCCTGGCCGCGTAATTTTTCTTTTTTCTTTTTACTAAGTTCAGTGCTTTCAATCACATATTTCAAACATTTTCTTCACTGTTTTAAGCTGCTCAAATTTACCTTGTTTGAAATAAACATAAGAATTTCAGATTTTTTTTTTTTTGGCGGGGGGACTTTTTTTTTTTTTTGGAGAGGTTTTTGCATAGGGCGCTTGTGCTCGCCAGAAAGACAGAGACAGACAGAGAGACAGAAAGCGAGAAATCACCTCCCGGGGGGATGTTCATGCCTCAATCCCTTCTCCTCCATTCTCCTCTCTGGATCTTGGACATGCACGCACACGCGCCTGGTGTGAGTTCAAGCCATTGCGTCCGGGACTTGAACTGCAGTCTACTATGTGGGAGTCCAGTGACATTGCCATTACGCCAACTGCTAGTCCCTAAAGGCCCAACTTTTACCTCTTAGTGTTTATCCCAACTTTGTGGCCTGCCTTTTTATTCCCAAAACTAATAAACAAGACAGCAGAATTATAATAACATAATAGTCATCCTAAATGTACAAAAATAAAAAGAATTGTGTTCGTTTATTGTCAATATTAGAGATTTAATGCAGACACACTGAGGACAGAGAGAGACATAGAGACAGAAAGCGAGAAATTTCAGTGCTTACTCCACCGGGTTTTTAATGGCTTCATGTAGTCACTGCATAGAGATCATCTAAACAATGGTCACGGTCTCAACTTCAGTGCACACTGAGCGCCAGGAAAGCTCTGCTTATGTCTTAGCACAGCATTCGGCCCTTGGAATGTGTCTGTGAAGAGACCTTCCCTGGGCTCACTGGGTTCCCCATAGACCTGAGTGAACCGTGACGAGGGTTCCGTAGCGGTGCTGAGAGAGAGACGTCAGGTTCTGACAAGAGGCAGGTCCGTTTTGCTTTGAGTGAGGCGCTGAGCAGCTCAGAGGAGCCATGGGGGAAAGTGACGGCGTTTCCTCCCTCCTTATTCTTTGCTACATCTTAAACAAATTTGGGTAACTTTTCTGTTATTAAATGTGTTATAAAGAAATCTAGTGTGGATTTTTTTCCTGGATGTTTAAATTGTGAACTTTTCATGTTTAAGATGTATCGTAGACCTTAGATGTGTATTATGTTATCTTTACATTATTAGAAAATTCTTAGGAAGCATGTGAAGCACATGACAGTAATGAAGTACGTTTAATATTCTCCAAAGGGCCTTGTCCTACGTGTTACAGAAACTTCCATGCTCTGTCAAGTAGGGATTGCCACTTTCCATGCTGAGAAATAATTGCTACCATATATATGAAATACTTGAAAGTTCTCATTTTCAAGAGTTGCTCTTTTTTTTCCTTTTGAATGAGAGAGTAATCAACTAATCATGTTCTTAGTACTTCAGAGTCCTACCATTAACTAAAATAACAAATATTTAAAAGGAGGCTAAGCTGACTGTTTATTCCAAGGACACAAAACGGCCTCCCTTAAGTGAGTGCCACATATAATCGAGATGTCCGGGTTCACGGTATGGCCACGCCTGCCTGAGAGGAGGTGTGTGTAGGTTCCGAGTCCCCCAGTAGCCATGTTGTGATTAAGATTCTGGAGATACTCTTCACAGGTTTGTTCTATCAGGGATGGGAGGCACCGGCAGTATTTTATGACAGCAGTTGGAAAGGGGATAGTAAAACACATTTAAATTTGTGAATATTCTTTGTTAGTTGGAGGCAGAGTTTGTTACATTTAAGATTTTTTTTTTTTTTTTTTTTTTTTTGAGAAGCTTTTTGCTATAGGGGCATGTGCGTTCGCAAGAAAGAGAGAGAGAGACAGAGAGATAGAAAGTGAGAAATCACCCCCTGGGGGGATGGCGATGCCACAATCCCTTCTCCATTCTTCTCTCGGGATCTTGGACATACATGCACATGTGCCCTGTGTGAGTTTAAGCCACTGGGTCCAGGACTCCAACTGCGGTCGACTACGTGGGAGTCCAATGACGTAGCCATTACCCTAGTCCCACATTAAAGATTCTTTTTTTTTTTTTTTTTGAGAGGTTTTTGCTATAGGGCGCGTGCGCTCGCCAGACAGAGAGAGACACAGAGACAGAAAGCGAGAAATCACCCCCCGGGGGGATGGTCACGCTGCAATCCCTTCTCCTCCATTCTCCTCTCGGGATCCTGGGCACGCACGCACACACGTCCGGCATGAGTTTTAAGCCACCGGGTCCGGGACATGAATTGCGGTCAACTACGTGGGAGTCCAGCGACATAGCCATTATGCCAACTGCTGGTTCCCTTAAAGATTCTTAATGTGGGGGCCAGCAGACGGCATAATGGTTACATTGTTGGACTCCTTTGTATTCAACCACAGTTCGAGTCCTGGACTCAGCAGTTTAAAACTCACTCCGGGCTTGTGTGTGTGTATACCCAAAATCCCAAGAAGAGACTGGAGAAGGGATGGCGGCATGGCCATCTTCCCTGGGGGTGATTTCTTGTTTTCTGTTTGTGTCTCTGGTGAATAAACGCATCCTATAGCAAAAACCTCTCTTTTTTAAAAAAAAAAAAAAGATTCCTATTGTGATAGTCAGCACACACAAAACCTGCAACCAACCAAAGGGCCAGTTGTCCCAGCTCTTCCCTTTGAAAAGCACGGTCAGAAAGTCCAGGGAGGGACGGGTGTGCTGTCGACGTCAGTACCGCAGGCGCTGAGGTCTTTCCTTATGCCACTGCGTTCTTCTGGCAGTGTATCGCTTTGGCTTCAGACTCATGCCATCCACATTGTGCGTTTCTGAACCGTAATAAAGTGGTGGCACCAGCATGTTTCAGTGGTCACACAGCTCTGGTCTGACCTGGTTTAACGTTTCTAGCCTCCTTTAGTTTTGTAAGGTGTTTAAGTAACTGATAGCTGGAAATGATCAAAGCTTCTTTTTGTTCTTTGTCAAAATGTACCAAGTTTTGAGAATTTGGTTATTATAATTCTACCTGGGACTCTAGCCAAGTTGTTTTTCATATCGGATGTAACGTAAGGACTTTATAATATGGTGTACTCATGTGTTACAATGGCTTCACTGTTATTCAAGTTTTTGTCATTATTTTTTTGGCTTACAATTTAAAAAGAAAAATTCAGTCTTGTTTTTAATGGCATGTACTAGAAAAATCTCTCATGACTGACTTACTGTGAACTTCTGTGATGGCAGTTAGATGCGTCCTGTGACGGAGGGATCCTGAGTTCTGACCTTTCATGCGTGCTGATGGGCGGCGTGGAGTGCGGTGGGCAGTGTGTGTATGCGCGTGCATGCACACTTGTGTTCGCAAGGAAGAGCTAGTGGGTTCTCTTTCAGGTTTTGAGTGGGTAGTTCCGGGCTATAATAGGTGTTCCTGCCTGCCGATTGGTTGGCTTTTGTGCATGTCCTTGCTAAACTACTGGCTTGGCTCTCTGAAGATGTAATTGTAACCAGGTGTGTGAGGTCAGGGTAGAAAGCAGGTTTAGGGAGCTTTTGTTCTAATAGCATGTAACAAATCACTAGAAATGTGAGTCATCAGCAAAAGCCTTTTATAAAGCAAAAGGTGGAAAAATGTGCAGCTTTGCAAATTGTGCCGGGTTAAAGTATATGTTGCTGTCAGAGACTTCAGTTTTTTACTTACTTTATTCTTTAATTTTTTTCTATTAGGAATATTTTGCATTGTTTATAGAATTCCATTTTTTCCCCTCAGAGAAATTGTATTATTCTGGAACAACCAACTATTAGGACTAGTATTAAACTTTTAAAGCTAACATCAGTTGTTTGTTGCAGGGTGGTTTGTGTTGGTTTCTTTGACTTAAGAGTACCAGGAAGGTTTGAATTTCTTTTTTTCCCACCTCTGGAGGATGTTTTATATCTGAATTGTGAGATAGCTCTGCAGTATTTCTTTTTTCTTCTTTCTTGATACCATCCTTATTTTAAAGCCAACCCGAGAGGAGGCTGTTGTTTTGTCTCGCTGGTGAATGGATGAATGGTGTTTGTAGAACATACAAACTGTTTTTTGCTTGAATACAGCGTTTATGATTTATGGCCAACACGTAGCCCCGATTTTCTATGGAGAGCGATCTTTATTGTCTTTGTATACTAACTCGGTGCAGGAGCACTTGTCTATTTTGAGCTAAACCAGACCTCTTGTAAAAAGAATCAAATTATTTCATCATGTTGAAAATGAAAAGCTATAATTACTTGTAATTAGACTTCAGAATTTTTGAAAATTGAGGAATTCTTTTCCAGAGGTTTAAGATCACTCCAAATCAGTGCCTTTGGAAAATAGGAAATAATTTTCTGTTCAATTTGAAATTGATTTAACTTATGCCTTTGACAGCTATTTTGCTTTGATATTTTATAGAGGAAATCATAGAACGATGGAGGTTAGTGCTGTAATGTTTTCTCTGATATCATAGACTAGTTTGTGCAAAACTTGGTCTTCTACTTTTAACTAGTTTCTGTAAAGCCTAGATTATAAAAGATACTAAATAATTACTGATGAGTAGTTTATGAGGAGTTTTGTAGATGTTTTCAGAGATTTCTAAATTTTCCAACGGGATAAAGTTAGTTTTGTTTTTTCAGAGTAACAGATTTTTCTCCAATGGTATCGTATAATGTGTGCAGACTTCCGTAATTTGTTTCAAAGAGCCTTAAGAGAAAACATATTTTTTTCTTTCTGTATTAAACTTCATAGGTTAAATTTCAAATGTTAAATTTAATAAATAACTTTCTACTAATAGTAATTTTATGTAGTTTTAAGAAAATGAATACTTATGAAATAATAAAATGCTCTGGATAAATTTTCCTTTTTCATGTCTGCTGTCTAGTATTCCTCAATACCCCAGTTCACTTTCAGTTTTTATAACAGTTAAGCAGGGAAAGAATTTTTGTTCTCTAAAGAGGGTTTTTTTAAAAAATTTATTTATCATGAACTGAGAATTTTTGTGAGCAGAATCATTTTGCATTATGATTTGGAAAGCAACATTTGAATAGGATACGTTTAGTTACAACTCATGGCACATAGGGGAGCAACTAATGTTACCTTTTTTGGCGTATCTTTGTTTAAAGAGTTATCTTAAATTTAATTTTAACTTTTGTTTTCTAATAATTTTATCTTTATGCTACTTGAAAAATCTCTGACAAATATCCTAGAACTTAGCAGACAGTATCCCATCTGGTCATTTTTATCTTTTTTTTTTTAATTATTTATTTTCAATTATTTATTCATTTATTTAAATTTGACCAGACACACACACACACACACACACATACACACAGAGAAAGAGAGATTGGGGGAAAGTGAGAAAGCAAACTATCAGGTCTGGGACTCGAACCACAGTCAACCATGTGCGAGTCCAGTGTTCAACCACTGTGCACCTGCTGGCTCCTCTGGTCATTTTTGTGGCCTTTGGAGCTAATGTCCTTGACTGTAAATGTACTCTTCCTTGGTCCAGTTCGTTCCTTGGTCCAGTTCGTTTAATTGGAATGTTGAAAAAAACCTAATCATTTAAAATTATTCACTTTTTTTTTTAATCTTAAGACACTATGGCACTAATCATATATTTTTTTAGCATAACATAATTTAAAAATTGTCATAGCCATAGAATTTTTTTTTAGCTTTTTTTCCTTTATTGAAATTAGGTATTTGTAATAAAAAAGGGTCCCAGTTGTAAAAGTAGCAGAACGATTATGATTGTTTTATAATTGTCTGTTTTTTTCAAGGACTATGGAGTGTTACATATTTTAGTATGCTAGCCTTAGTTAGGAGGAATTCAACAGCTAAGTCTTCCTGAGTAGGTGCTGAGAAACCCGTTTGAAACACCGCGACCATCTCTACCTGTGGAGTGTACCCCCCAGCTCACCTGCACTGTCTTCTGTGTCCTGCCACAGCCCCTGGTAGGAGGCTGGGGTGGTCTGCTGCTGCTGCTCCCAGCATCATTCTCCATGTGTCCCATTCAGGCCAGTGTCAGACTGCTCTGCTCAGCACATCTTCCTGATCCTCGTACCTTACAGTGGTCCCCAGGCCCTCGGGACCTGCTGCCCATGACCCCCGTGGTGTGTCTCCTGGGAGACCCCCAGTCACTTCGCTCCCATGCCACTGCCTGGTCGCGTGTCCTTGGCTATGCAGAGCCTGCTCTTTATTGTACCTGGTAACCCATCTCCACCTTTCACCTTCTGCAGTCCCCGCACAGGCGCTACCGTCCCAGTGTCATTGCCTGCCTGCCCTGTCCCTGCCGCTCTGCCCTCTGCAGTGCTCCTGTCTGCCTCCCACATAGCACTGGTCACCTCACATGTGTCGTGACTTATCCACCCGGACTGCTTATCATTGTTTGTTGTTTTCTAGCTCTCCGTAGGGCAGGGACCATGTTCCCTTGTTCCTCACGGTGTGCTCTGTAAACTGCTGGTGCATAGTCGGCATTTCCAAGTCTCAAACAGGTTTTATTTTTTTTTGATCAAGTGGATCATGTGGGCATGTGGATGCTATTTAAATGAAGGGTAAGCCTCCCTGTAAGACACTGTGTGAACACTCTTTATAGTGCATTTATTTATTTCCTTCATGAATGAGAAAGAGAGAGAGAGGCAGATAGACAAAGTGACGGTACCCCCAACAGGGTCCTGACTCGGCGGTGTGTCCCCAGCCTCAGGTAGCTCAGGTCACAGCATGCACTCACCTCGTGTACTGTAGGAGGTCACGGGTGTGCACATGCCTCTTACACTGCAGGAGGTCACAGGCGTGCACTCGCCTTGTGCACTGCAGGAGGTGACGGGTGTGCACATGCCTCTTATACTGCACGAGGTCACAGGCGTGCTCTGCAGGAGGTCACAGGTGTGCACATGCCTCTTATACTGCAGGAGGTCACAGGCGTGCACTGCAGGAGGTCACGGGTGTGCACATGCCTCTTATACTGCAGGAGGTCACAGCATGCACTCACCTCGTGTACTGTAGGAGGTCACGGGTGTGCACATGCCTCTTATACTGCAGGAGGTCACAGGCGTGCACTCGCAGTGCACTGCAGGAGGTGACGGGTGTGCACATGCCTCTTATACTGCAGGAGGTCACTCGCCTTGTGCACTGCAGGAGGTAACGGGTGTGCACATGCCTCTTATACTGCAGGAGGTCACAGCATGCACTCACCTCGTGTACTGTAGGAGGTCACGGGTGTGCACATGCCTCTTATACTGCAGGAGGTCACAGGCATGTGCACTCGCATGTGCACTGCAGGAGGTGACGGGTGTGCACATGCCTCTTATACTGCAGGAGGTCACTCGCCTTGTGCACTGCAGGAGGTCACGGGTGTGCACATGCCTCGTGCACTGCAGCAGTTCTTCAGGTGCACACCTGGAGCCTTCCTGTGAGGATTATCCTAGCAGTGTGCTGTTTTACCACCGCGTTGCCTTCCAGCCCAGTGTAAGTATTCTTTTCTTTTTCTTTTTTCTGAGAGGTTTTTGCTATAGGGCACGTGCGCTCGCCAGACAGACAGACAGAGAGAGACAGAGAGACAGAAAGCGAGAATCACCCCCCGGGGGGATGGCCACGCCGCAATCCCTTCTCCTCTGTTCTCCTCTCGGGATCTTGGGCATGCGCACACACGTGCCCGGCGTGAGTTTTAAGCCACCAGGTCCGGGACACGAACCGCGGTCGACTACGCGGGAGTCCAGTGACATAGCCATTACGCTAACTGCTGGTCCCCACTGTGAGTATTCTTAACCTCTCTTGGCTTTCTTTACATTTCTTTTTTCTTTAGAGGTTACACTTTTATTTTCTCTTTCACTTTTACTGATCCAGTTTGTCTAGATTGCTGCAAGATGTTTAACCCATGTCTGACTGTGTCCTTTTTATTGAAAAACTGTGATGGTTCTTCATCTCTTGTAATAGAAAGGTAAAATTTAACATGGAATTAAGTTTCCTATGCAAGCTAGCATGAGCCTTTTACCACAAATATGTAAACCGTTATTTCTAGCTCTGAAGTCATTATGTTGTTACAGAAGTCCTATGAGAGACGTGCTCCCTGAGAAAACATGTTTGGAAAATGATGGGTTAAACAAAGCTGAATTTTTATTCATTCATTCATTCATTCATTCATAGATTTTTGCGATAGGGTTTGTGCACTTGCTAGAGAGACAGAGAGAGATGGAATGTGAGAGATCACCCCTCAGGGGAATGGCCACACCACAATCTCTTCTGTTTCATTTTCCTCTCAGGATTTTGAGCATGCATGCACACGCACCTGGTGCAAGTTTCAAGCTTCTGGGTACAGGACTCAAACCGTGGTGGCCATGTGTGAGTCCAGTGATGTAACCATTACACCATCTGCTGATCCCACAAAGCTGAATTTTTTCAAAAATCCTTTAATGTTGTAATTTGCAGCCTCAATGGTTAAGGAATTGATTATTTATATAGTATTATAGTATATAAAGTTCATAAATGTGGAAATTGCTTCACTTAGCAAATAATTATTTAGCATTTATTAGATGTCAGAACTGTTTTAGGTGCTGAGGGCACAGAGGGACTAAAACAGATGAAAGCCTGGCTCTTACTGCTGGGGTTAGGCCAGGTGCAGAATATGGACAGTAAACAGGGAGAGCCATGGAAATGACATCCTGTGCCAGGGGTAGCGGAGGGAAGCAGAGAATGGGGCACGAGAGACCAGGTGCCTTGGGCAGAGCGGGCGGGGAGCTGGGGTAAGGCCTCCTCAAAAGGCGAGATCTGGAGAAGGGGTTCATTGTCAGCTTTAGTTGTGGGGATCAGGCAGAAGAAGTGAGTTATGTGTGTTTTTTGCCTTTTGAAAAAATGTGGCATTATATAAGGCATTAAATAGATAATTCAAGCCACTGTTAAAGTAATATCCATGCATCTCTCTGTAAATTAGTGCTAATGGTCAGTATAACTCAAACTATTTCAGATTTGAAATTTAATTTGCACTCATTTATTACAAAGTCAATACTCAGTTTGAAAATTAAAAAGATTAGTAATTATAAGGTTTTTAAAGAAAAGTACTAATGTTATGACCCAGCTCACATCATATGGTTTCAAGAATGCCATGATAATGATTCTTTTACCTTATATTTATAGTGCATAGGTAGCTTATTATTCTTACTACTGTTAATTAATACTTTGGTAGTAATTATAGAACACTTTAAATATACATTATTCTTCTGAACTTAAAAGATCAGACTTTAAGAAATTAATTTCAATAGATAATGGAACGGACCTATACTTTCATATGTTATTTAATAAATATTTTTAAAAAAATCATCAAAAATATTTCTAATACAGTTGCCATTTTCTTCACTCTTAAATAATTTCCACACAGTAAAAATTCACCGAGTTTTGTATATAACCTACAAGGCTCAACAGTCTCCCTTAGTCCTGGGAGCGTCACCACCATCTGGATCTAGGACACGCACATTCCCTGTCCCCCTAGTGCTTCCTGAGTTCAGTCTCCCCTTCGCACCACCCCTGCAACCACTGATTTTCTGTGCCTCCAGAAAGACAGAGAGAGACAGAGAGACAGAAAGCGAGAAATCACCCCCCAGGGGGGATGGCCACACTGCAATCCCTTCTCCTCCATTGTCCTCTCGGGATCTTGGGCACGCACACACACGTGCCCGGCGTGAGTTTTAAGCCACCGGGTCCGAGACACGAACCGTGGTTGACTACGTGGGAGTCCAGCGACATAGCCGTTATGCTAACTGCTGGTCCCTTTAAATTGGATTTTAAAATGAATTTTGACAGTAATTTATATATCCAGGTACAGATTATTTATCAAATATGTATTTTGTAAATGTTTTCTCCCAGTCTGAGACTTGCATCTTTATTCTCTTACCAGTGCCATTAGAGGAGCAAAAATCTTACGTTTTGATTAAATCTGGTTTATCATTTTTTTCTTTCATGGCTTTGCTTGTAGTATTATATCTAAAAACTCATTACCTAATCCAAGGACACATAGATTCTCCTCCTCTTCTTCTTCTTCTTTTTTATTTTTTTTAAATAGGAGTTTAATTGTTTTAGGTTTGACCTTATTGCCTGTGGTCCATTTTGAGTTAATTTTAAAGTACTGGGCAAAGCATGGAACACAGTTCTTTTTCTTTTCTAATATTTATTTATTTATTTAATTCCACTTGTTATTATTTTTAATTCACCCAGAGACAGACAGAGAGAGAGAGAGAGAAAGGGAAAGTGAGAAAGCAAACTGACAGGTCTGGGACTTGAAAACTGGGGTTGTCATGTGGGAATGCAGCACCTTTAACCACCATGCCACCTGCGGAGCCCCAGAACACAGTTCTTTTGGTGCACATGGATTTTTTTTTTTTTTTTTTTGAGAGATTTTTGCTATGGGGCTCAAGCGCTTGCCAGACAGAGAGAGAGAGAGACAGACAGACAGAAAGTGAGAAATCACCCCCCAGGGGGGATGGTCACGCCGCAATCCCTTCTCCTCCATTCTCCTCTCGGGATCCTGGGCACACACGCACATGCGCCCGGCGTGAGTTTTAAGCCACTGGGTCCGGGATGCGAACCGCGGTTGACTACGTGGGAGTCCAGTGACATAGCCAATTACGCTAACTGCTGGCCCCGAATCTTTCAGTTCTTGAATACGATATATCTTTCCTTGTAGGCAGGTTCCCCCCCCCCCCCCCCCCCCCAAGAGGGCTTGTGCACTTGCTGGAGAGTGACAGCAAGAGAGGGAAAGAGAGAAAACACCTCCCTGGAGAATGATTACGCTACAGCCTCTCTTCCATCTCTCCCTCCTTTTGGGATTTTTGGGCATGCAAGCACACATGCCTAGCATGTTTCTTAAGCCACCAGGTCTGGAACTTGAACTGCATTTGGCCATGTGGGATCCAGCTGCTTTACCCACCACGCCATGGGCTGGCCCCATATGTTTGGATTTTTAAATTCTCTTCCCAGTGTTTTGTAGTTTTTGCACATTAAAAAAAATTATATTACAGGATTTAATTTTTCTTGATCCTATTATCAACTATTTTAAAGGAAAAGTCAATTTCCATGTTACTCTCCCCTGTGTACAAGTAGATCATGTGACCTTGTGTCCTAGAATGTGTTAGTTCTGGTGGCAGTTTGTGAACTGTGCTATACCAGTGTTAGTTCCCAGGTCGTCAGAAAAGTCATGACATGTTTTCTATGCAAAAATGCATCATGACTTTTCTGATAACCCAGTAGGATAGTCTTGTTTTTGGTAGCATGCATAGAGTCATTTCATGGTCATCTAATCACCATGCATTGAGGATGCAAATGCTCCAAGTCAGGACTGAGTGAGTGATTATGGCTGCATGGCCAGTTCATGGCAATACCTGGCAAGATGACTGCTGCTTTTGTAGTTGCTATTTTGTGTTTGTTTGTTGGGGGAATAGTTTCGTATTTTATAAATCTCTGAATTTTGCTGCCATTTAATCAAATCAATTATAGTAGGATAAGCGAGAATTGAAAGCTTCCATTTCAAGATTTCTTTTCCACGGCTTGCCTGAGGAGCTGAAGTTGCCCATGTCAAAAGGAAAATGCCTTACAAAGAAAGCATAAATCATCATGTTGTTCTGACCTTAATTTTCTTTAGTTTTTCAGAGATGCGGTATTTGTAGGTTGTGATGGCAGATAACAGCTGGGGGCTTGAGAGATAGGGCAGGACAGGTTCAGGCATAAGTGGGCCCAGGTGGGATGCTGCCATGGTGGGAACCTCATCCGGATGTCATTGTGAGGACACGGGCAGCAAGATGTGAGAGCGGTACAGGGAAATGGAGAAAGAGGCACCAAGAGCAGGTACTGCCGAGAAGCGTAGCCTGGCTATGTGGAAGCTTTGCCTAGTTCTCTTTGAAAAAACAAGCTTGTTGGCTGTCGAACACTTGTGATGTGTCCTAGATCAGGCTTTGTTAGCAAAATACTGATCACATGGTAAAATAAAGTCCCCCAATGGCATAAATGGTTTGTCAAATTATGTTATCTCCATTCTTTAAATTTTAGATGCTATAGACTCTTAAAAAGGACCAGTATGGATGAATAATTCCTTTTACAAGGAAGCATGTCTAAAATGAATTTGGTTACAAAAATGTGATTAACTCCATGGTTTCTTGAGAGCTTAGAAAAAAATACTAAAGCAATGAACACAATCTACCTCATTAGAACCAAAATAGAAAACAATTTAAGAAAATATTATCTAGAATGATTACTTTTATTTAGTGTTCATTATTTTTGCTAAAGAGTTTAAAACTTGGCTTTTTAGTCATTAAGATAATTGATTATATATTATGGTTTGGAAAATCAGAAAGAATATTAGGGAAGTATTTGTGCCCCTCAGATTTGAGTGAAGTATGTGTAACTTTTGGCAGTTGAAGAAATGGAGCATTAGCTAATGTCATAATGATATTTGTAGAACAGAGTGACTTTCCAAATTCTTTCCAAATTTGCACCTTTATTTTTCCCTTATTTCTTTTCTTTTTTTCTTTTTTCTTTTTTTTTTTTTTTTTTTGGAGAGACTTTTGCTGTAGGGTTCGTGTGCTCACCAGAAAGACAGAGAGAGACAGAGAGACAGAAAATGAGATATCACCCCTCAGGGGGGATGGCCACGCCGCAATCCCCTCTCCTCCATTCTCCTCTCGGGATCTTGGACACACACGCACATGCGCCCGGCGTGAGTTTAAGCCACTGGGTCCGGGACTTGAACCGTGGTTGACTACATGGGAGTCCAGCTACATTGCCATTATGGTAACTGCTGGTCCCATTCCCTTATTTATTTTAGCTAGCATTTCATTAATATTTTGTTTTATTGCCAGATGATTAGCAAAGTGGTATCCATTGATTTACTTTTATCATCCAATCACAGTTTGATCTGTTTTGATATTTTGATTCAAGACTATTGTTTTCAACTTGTGCTGTTCTTAGTTTATTGTTTTTTGTGGAAGAGAAATCTTATAGTTAAAAATTATATTTGTATTCATTTAACTTTTAGAAACTTGTCAAAAATGATTTTTGAAAACCAATTATTAATGCCTTTGTCCATATTTACTGTTTCAAAATCAGCAGTTGATACAACATTTTGTCTTTTTTGGAATAATAGTCTTTATTCTATTATAGTCTCATCTTTTTGTTTTATAGCTAATTATTATGGTACCTTTCTTTTTTTTTTTTTTTTTTTTAGAGAGAGAGATTTTTGCTATAGGGCATATGTGCCTGCTGGAGAGACAGAGAGACAGAGAGAGAGAGACAGTGAGAAGTGACCCCCTGACTCCCCCCTCCCCCAGCATGGCCACACCACAGTCTCTTCTCCTCCCAGGATTTTGGATACTCACATACACACACGTGCCTAATGTGAATTTCAAGCTGCTGGGTCTGGGACTTGAACTGTAGTCAACTACGTGGAAGTCCAGCGACATTACCATTATGCCATCTGCTGGTTCCTGTTATATCACTTTTTAAAATTTTCAGAATACTCTAAAATGGAGTAAAAGACTTTAACTCTATGAAAAAATAGACTCTGAAAATGAAAAGGAGGCTTTAAAAATTTTCAGAATACTTCATTGTTTCTGATGACTTTAGCTAAAATACTTTCCAGTTTTATTTATCTTTCCATAGAACAAACTTTTGTCTTCTTTGATATTTCTGCATTTTCATTTTAAATTTTGTTACTTTCTTTTTTTTTTAATGATACCACCTTTTTATTTATTTATTTTTCAATAAGTTTAGTTGTATAGAAACATATACCTTTCTCCTGTTTACTGTGGACTCACACATGGGTAAACCTACCTTATGTTCTCCTTCTTTAAGTAAACGTGTGTCTGAGTTATATCGGAGCCCGTGGTGTTTAGAAAAGCCAAGGGGGATATTTCTACTAAAGGATACATAACTTAAGAGATGTGTGTGTTTCCCTATTAATTGCCAGAATAAACTTTTTCAGCATCTCTTGAATCTGATTTCTACAGTTATTTTATACAATAGTTCTGTTCATAGACTTTTCTTTTGTTTTCCCTTTTTATTTATTTTTATATTTTTTCTTCTGAAACAATTTTTTAAAAAATAATTAATTTACATTCATCCCCTAATCATCATCACAGCATACAAAATGTAGTTTCCTATCCAGAATATACTGCATAGTGGCTTAATCATATATGTTATCATCAATAACTTTCCATTTCTACTTTCTAATATATACATATATGTATATATATATATATATACATATATGTATATATTAGAAATGTAAGACCCAACTATATGAAAAAATGTAGTGTTTTTTATATATATATGTGTGTGTGTGTGTGTGTGTGTATATATTTATATATATATTTAATATTTTAAAATATTTATACACACACACACACACACACACATACATATATATATATAAAATAAATATTTACCCCATGGTACTCTTTTTTTTGTGCTTTGTGTTCATGTGGTATACATTTTCTATCCTTTTATATATTTACCCTATTTTTATTTACTTAACATTAGTTTTCATATAGTTGGGTCTCACATTTTCATCATGACAATATCTTTCAATTAAAATCCTCCATCTTGCTCTCTGTATTTCATTTATTCCATATTTTCGTTGCTCCTCTTTTTTCTGCTTTTCCTTTAGTTTAAGTATTTTTAGGGTTCTGTTTAATCTCTACTGTTGGCTTATTGGCTGTCTCCTTGATTTATTATTTTAGTGATTACTTCAGAGTTTATACTGTGCAGCTTTTTTTTTTTTTTTTTGCTATAGGGCACGTGCACTCGCCAGAGAGACAGAGACAGACAGAAAGCAAGAAATCACCCCCCAGGGGGGATGGTCACGCCGCAATCCCTTCTCCTCCATTCTCCTCTCAGGATCTTGGGCATGCACGCGTACGTGCCCGGTGTGAGTTTAAGCCACTGGGTCTGGGACTTGAACCACAGTCAACAACATGGGAGTCCAGTGACATAGCCATTACGCTAATTCCTGGTCCCTACACTGTGCAGCTTTTAACACTGAATAATAGTATGCTACATGTGAAGTGTGAGAGTCCTACCGTAGCCTGAGAGTTCTACTGCAGCACACGAGAGTCCTACTGTAGTGGTGACTGCTTGCCTTATTTAGTGCTGTTGTCACATGTTTTATCTTTAATGTGTCATAGATGCCAAAAAACTCCACATTTAATTTTCATTTCAATAAATTAAATATTTAAATAAAATATATTTACTATTTCTGATACTCTTCATCTTTATTTTGAGTCATGTTTCCCAATTTTATTTTTGCCTATAAAACCTTTTTAGCTATTTTTATAGTGTATATATGCTGGCAATGAATCTTTTCAGCTTTTTTTTGGTCTAAAAATTATTATTTTGTTTTCATTTTTGAAGTTCATTTTTGTCGGACATAGAATTCAAGATTGAGAGTTTATATTTTTATTTCTTTAAATGTGTCCTATCATTTTCTTTTCCTTTCCATATTTCTGATGAGAAATCTTTTCTTTCTCTTTCTTTCTCTCTCTCTCTCTTTCTTTTCAGTTTTGCTATAGGGGGCGTGTACTTGCCAGAGTGAGAGAGAGAGGGAGCAAAAAAGGAAAGTGAGAAATCACCCCTAGGGACGATGGCCACACCACAATCCCCTCTTCTCCCCTTTCCTGTTAGAATTTTGAGCACCTGCACTCAGGCACCTGATATGTGTTTCTGTCACCGAGTTCAGGACTCAGACCGCAAATTCAGCTTGTCTTCACTGCCATGCCACTTGCTGGCCAAGAGAAGGCATTTTGTTCCTTTCTATATGTCTTTATTTTTTGCTTCTAAGACTTTTCCTTTTCAGTTGCTTTTTAGCAATTACATTTTGATGTACCTCATTGTGCTTTATTTATTTATTTGATCTTGTTTAGCGTTTGTTAAATTAAAAAAAAAATCTGTGCGTAGAAGATTTTAATTTCAAATTTGAAAATTTTCAGGGCATTATTTCTTTAAAAAATTCCTTTTCTCCCCTACTTACCCTACCCACCTTCAACATTTCTTTTTCATTCTTTTGAAATTTATCTTTTTCATGATATAGAGCATGTACATCTATAGAAGAGAGAGGGTTAGGGAAAGAAATAGCTAGGGAGGGAGGTAGGTAGGGAGGAAGGGAAAAGAGAGAGAGAGAGAGAGAGAGAGAGAGAGAGAGAGAGAGAGAGAGAGGAATCATCAGGAGGCTCTTGTCCTGCTGCAGTTCCCTTTCTCTAGCCCTCCAGCTTGTCAGGGTTTTGACGTGTGTGTACGCTTGCCATGTGTTCAGCCTAACTTGGGGCTCCAAACCCACAAGTGGCCGCGTGACCTCCAGTATTGTAGTTGATTTCGCTATTGCCTGAGCTGCCAGGCTGCACCTCTCTTGGTATTAATTGTACATGTGTTAGCTCGTTTTCATATTGTCTCATAGGTTATTGGCTCTCTGCTCAATTATCTTTCAGTTATTGTTTTCAAAATTGTCATTTAATTTTATTAGCATGTTATAGTAGTTTTTAGAGAATGTGATTGCTAATTTCCTCATTGTGTAATCTCTGTTTCTCTCTGTTGACTAAATTGTATATGTTTCACTTTGTTGCTTTCTTCAGTGTTTAGTAACTTTTCATTGCATGTTTTATATTATAAGTTTTGGGTTTTTCTGTGCTTCATTTTGTAATTTGCCTTTAAATAATGTTGGCTTTTTTCCCCCTGTGGCAATTATGTAATTGAGTTGAGAATCAGACTCATTTTGACATCTTGATCCTTGGAGGGTTTTCTCTCTCTCTCTTGTCTTTTATGGTAAGCCTGGCATAGACTTCATTCTATTAGCTGAGCCCTGTGTGAAAGTATGCCCTTTTGTGTATTTTCCAAAGTGCTTCAGGTAATTAAATTACACTCATCGTTTTGGCCAGTCAGAATTTGAAGATCACTTATGTGATCTCCCGAATTTGTTTAGCCTATAGCTCCCTTTTTTATTTTGTTTTCTTCTACCATCAAGGAATTTCATGTTATGCAGGTGTGATTCCGTGCTCAGCCAGGTATTCATGGAGACTCTAGGAATTCTGGAATTGTCCACTGGGGGTTCCCTCTGTTCCGACTCTGAGAACACCCAGTCCCGGTCGGTTCTTCTCTCTGTCCTTCGTAGGTGATAGGCTGTGCTCTGCTGGGCCTACACTGACCACTGCTCATGTCCTGAAAGTGCTTCCTGTCATCAGTCCAGGATTGCTGTAGGAGTCTTCTTTGTTTCTCTCCTTCTCTGGGATCCCTGCCTTACCCTACGCATTGTCTAATTCTGAAAATATCATTTGTCGCAGTGTGTCCCATCTTCTAGTTGTACAGTGGGCCATAGTTACTTCTTCATAGCTGGAAGCTTAACTGTGTGCTTTGCCATTTTTATACTTATTTATGTGTTTTTTTATATGATAATCAAAAATGTGTATTTTAAAGTACTGAAGAGCTATATTATTTTTCTGTAAAATGTCATTTTATTGGGTTGTCGGAAAAGTCATGACATATTTTTGCATATCTTTGTCACATTTGTCAGTTTGTTAGATTGCTAATTATGATTGCTCTGGGATAGCAGATATGGGAGATTTAGAGATAATATTAGATATTAATATATATTCAATACATTAGTTTGTTCATTTTGTCTGCTAACAGTTTTGCCCCTTCCTTTTGAAGGGACTCTCACTGACTCATGGTGGAGTGCAGTACCCGCTTCCTCCGGTGCTTACGATACTGACCGAGTTGCTGTGGTGTCTTGCCAAAGCACCTGTGCTAAGAGGATATTTTTCTGCTTTTTCTTTCTTCCAAACTTCCTTGTTCTAGCCCACTTTTTAACCTGAAACCATAAACTCTGTCTGATGTATATATATATTTTTTAATTGTCCTTATTCTATTGGTAGAGAGAGTGGTTGTTTGTGCACATGTACACAGGAGTGAAAGTGCTATCCCTCCATTGGGGTGTGCCACTCCACAATCTCTCCTCAGTTTCTCCTTTTCATGAAGATCTTGGGCATGTGTGCACCTGTCTCCAGCCTGCTTTTCGCACTGTCATGGCGAGTGTTTTGAACTGCATCCACTCTTTGGGATATAGCTGTCAGTGCACAGTGCGTAACCACGTGCTATGGTGCTGGCTCCGCTATTATTTATTTTTTTTAATTGCCCTTGAATTCCTCCTTCTTCTTTATATATCGATATGGTTTCTGTTGCTTAAACCTACAGACATTAAGTGGTGGGAGGAATATCTGATTTATAACTGGGATCAATAGTTCTTTAGTCATATATACCTAGTAGGTTTCTCTTAACCTTCACAAAAACAGTAATTTTTACCTCTCCACTCCCCATGATTTTTGTGCTAATCAGCATGCCATTATTCTTTTTTTTTTTTTTTTTTTTTTTTTTTGCTATAGGTCACATGTGCTCGCCAGAGAGACAGAAAGCGAGAAATCACCCCCCAGAGGGGACGGCCACGCCACAATCCCTTCTCCTCCATTCTCCTCTCGGGATCTTGGGCACGCACGCACACGCGCCCGGCGTGAGTTTAAGCCACCGGGTCCGGGACGCAAACTGCGGTTGACTACATGGGAGTCCAGCGACATAGCCATTACGCTAACTGCTGGTCCCAGCATGCCATTATTCTTAACAGGCATATGGCTTCCTACTTTGAGAAGTAGAGATGGCAGTTTTCTCTATCTGCTTTGCTGGCTTGTTTTACAAACTTTTTTATGATAATAAATTTCCATAGATATATTTTGGGAATGCAATATAATACTACATTTAAGGTGATGGAAAGATGGCCTTCCAGACAGGATTTCCTGTACTGTGAGATTTCTGGGTAGGCCATTTGGGGCAACAGAGCAGCTGCCCTGCTCGGTCCCTGGTGCCTCATTTCCCCGGAGGGTAGAGTGCTTTAGAGTCCGACGCCAGGTTCCACCGTGAGGTCAGCTGTTCAGGACAGTCGCAGCGGTTCTCGGAGGGCGCGGCCACAAAGACGAGAGCGCAGGTGGACGTGGGCATGCCTGTGGCTGGGAGGGAGCGTATCTAGGGCCGGCCGGCTCAGCCTTTGCTTTAGCCAGTCTTTCAATGAAACCTTGTCTTCTGAAAACTAGCTTATTTTTTCCTATACTCATAAACATGAATCCTATGAATTCAGATGATAAACAAATGCATAATTTAGAACATGTTCTCTAGGAAAAACTCCTCCAGTGTAACCTGTTTTCTGTCTTGAAAGTGATGCCAGCCATGTTGGATCTCATGCTGAAAATGCTACTGAGGAAGATAATGGAAATTCAGATGCAAAGCTATTTCATTGAGATGATTACATACCGTATCTCTGCCTGTACCTGTGAAACTATTGGTTTTCTAAAGCCTCCATGGAACTTCTCTCAGTAGTTCTGATTTCAAAGGAAAAGCAGAGAAATGAGTATCAATAATTGGATGTGGATACACACACATATGTAGATGAATGTCAGTCTGTCAGTGTGTATTCTTTGCATTTTGTCAAAGCTGGCAGGGGGTGGTGGTGAGTTCTGTGCTGTGGTCATGACCCGGAAGCAGGGACATCATCGTCGTCTTGTTTCCTAGTGACAGTGACCACAGAGCTTCTCCTTGGTTCTGAGGTGACTCGGAGGTGGCTGTGAGTATACATACAAGCATTCTTAGAGACCGTTTCTGTTACGTTTTTCTTTATCTGTGTTCTTCCCTAATTTCATTATATTAAGCCTATATGAAGCATAAAAAACGAATAATGGCACAATTAGAAAACATTATATCGAATGAAACAATAACCTATGAAAGTTTATTAAAATATGCTTAATGTCTTAAAAAGTCTGTAGATGAGAAGACATAATTCTCTGTTAGTGGCTGCTGCTTTGGGAAACTGTCTTCGGAGACACGCCAAGAGTAGCATCCTTCAGTGTGGCACTTACTTTTGAATGTAAGAAACACCTGGGACCAGCAGTTAGCGTAATGGCTATGTCGCTGGACTCCCACGTAGTCGACCGCGGTTCGAGTCCCGGACCCGGCGGCTTAAACTCACGCCGGGCGCGTGTGCGTGCGTGCCCAAGATCCCGAGAGGAGAATGGAGGAGAAGGGATTGCGGCGTGGCCATCCCCCCTGGGGGGTGATTTCCTGCTTTCTATCTCTCTGTCTCTCTCTGTCTGTCTGGCGAGTGCACGCGCCCTATAGCAAAAACCTCTCCAAAAAAAAAAAAAGAAAAAAAAAAAAAAAAAAAAAAAAAAGAAACACCTCACACCTTAAGCATGTTATGCGGACCTCTGTCTGGACCCACAATGTAATGTGGAAGTTAGCGTTCCTTCATCAGCCTCCTTTGCTCTAAGATGAGTGTGTGTGTCCTTTGATGTATATGATGACATGACTCCCAGTGGTTTTCATAGAAAAATAAAACACAAATTAGCTTTTACTATAGAGCATCATATTCCAAAAAAAGCTGCGTTCCTTTTTTTGTTTTAAGAGAGACTTTTGCTCTAGAGTGCGTGTGTTCACCAGAGAGACAGAGACAGAGAGACAGGGAGAAATCACCCCCCTCAGGGAGGGCCACGCTGTAATCCCTTCTCCTCCATTCTCCTTTTGGGATTTTGGGCACACATGCACACGCACCCAGCATGAGTTTTTAAATTGCCATGTCTGGGACTTGAACCACAGTTGACTATGTAGGATTGCAGTGACCCAACCATTATGCTCTCTGCTGGTCCCAAAAGTTGCATTCTTTTTTAACTAAAATATGAAAAACTGTTTTTCATAGAGGAAGTGATTTGGTTGTTTTTTATATTAGATTTAGGTCTTTAGTTTTCCTGGCATTATCTCTGAGCTTAAATTATTTAAATGTTAATGACAAATTAAAAGCAACTATTTTTTTAGAATATGCATTGTTATGATCATTTTCCTATTTGAGATTATAGAGAAATCATGTAATACATGACAGCGTCATATGGTTGTACCATAGAATTTTATATATACTGTGTTTAGTGGCTAACATTTACGCAGAAAACACGTCTTGGAAAAAAACGACTTAATTAAAAATTAAACAATGAATTAAAACTTAAATTATGCAAAACTAATAAGCTACATTACCAAGACCAACAATTAATACACTACAATATATTCAGGAAAGATGCTAACATTTTTACATTTGTTTTATGTTAGAATTACAATTTGCAGTGCATGCTATTTTGAGACATTTATTTTGAGGAGCTCAGCATGACTGAAATAAGGCATAAATCAACAACCTAAGATTTTTAATGGTTATAGAAGTTATCATAGATTAAAATCCTTGATAATGCACACAGCTACAAAGGAAGAAAATCCATTTTTTTAAGTTAGTGCCAACATCATATCAGCATATTTGATTACATTTATTCATTATAATGTGCAGGTCAAAAGTGCAGAAATGCACTCAATTGACAAAGTCCTAAAGCGGTCTATTACTTTGTTTGATGAGATTTGTTTCTTTGTTTATGCATAATGAATGGAGGATCACATAATGACAGTTACCATGGTTTTCAGCTTCAGGAACTTTCTACAATTGACTGTTAAGTAAAACTGAGGACTTTTGAACTTAAGAAAATATGAGCCATTTAAAGAAACTTCATGTTTTGATTCAGCAAAGCAGACCTTGAAGTATATATTCCACTTAAATAAACTGGCCGTGGTACCATCCAGACTTGGAAGAAACTTGTGGTATTTATGATGCTTCCACAGTCGGCATGTGCGTGTTCTGGACAGAGCCGCCTCTGGTGTCTGGAAGGAGTCGTTCATGTATATTCTGGTAGTAAGGGGTCTTTCCAGTCACCGTCCACCCATTCTCTGTGCAGTGAACATTTGTTGTGTGTCGGCTGCCAGGCGTTTTGCTAGGCACTCAGAATATAAAGGACAGAAAGGCAGTTGAAAACGTGCCCTCAGGAATGAGTAGGTTTAGTAGAGAAAGACATAAGCTGATCATTCTGAAACAACACAGTAAGGTTATTGGAAACATGCCCAAGGTTTCATGAGGTCACAGAGGATGGGACCTAGTTAGTCATGGTGGGGAGGAGGATAAGTCAGAAAAGAATATACTCACCACGCTCACTTTTTAAAATGAATACTTATTTAATTCCTGGAAGAGAGAGGGAGACACACATGCATGTGTACTCCCCCCACCAAACACACACACAGGCATCTTTGATTCTCCTTACAGCCCTGCAGCTGGAGTGTTGAACTGGACCCGGGACACTGGCCCAGACTCCCCCAAGTGACTGTAGGTGTCCTGCAGCAGCACTCCCGCCTGGGCGCCGCCGGCCCTCGGTACTCTTCATGCTCTTAGTTTCTTCTCCACTCATTTACCTCCCCGGACAAGCAAAGTCAGCAGTTCCTACAATGCGAGCAGGTTTGTGGGAAGTTGGGTTTCTTGCTGTGGGTCGTGTGTCCATCCAGGAAGGAACCCTGTCCTGGACTGAGCGTTGGCTTCTTTTCCTTCACCGCCCCTCCTGTCTCTCCCTGGGACTCTTCTCCCCCAGGGTTGTGGGCTGTTTTTTTTTTTTTTTTTTTTTTTTTTTGGTGAATCATTCATTAAGCAGTTTTTACAGTCTGGCTCTGGCTCATTTAAAATATGTTTGAACCCAGTTTCATATGCGGGTAAAAAGATAGTTCTCTTTTCTGTTTCATCACAAAAACAAGAGCTACTGTGCGGACACTCCTAAATGCAAAGTAAGCAGATAAGCACTTGAAGATGTTGCTGCTTCTGTGTGCCTGCATTGTGCGGCCAGCGCTGTTTACTCTAAAGCATGATTAGGAAAATGTTCTTTCTGTTGCTAAATGCTGGTTTGATATATTAGCTGAAAGGAACTGAGGAGGCTACTTGGGTCTTTGAGCTGCAGGACAGTTGTATATGACAGCTCCAAGTAGGCTTTTTGGAGACAGTTGGTTCCTGAACTATGTCTAAGGAGTTTTAGGCATTTTTGAGATTAAAAAATGTCTCCTGGTACCCAAATTGGGGTAAGGAGTTTCGTTTGTTGTTAACGGAGTGCAAAATCAGGGAGGCACATAAGGATTAGGAGAGCTATTCCAGTAAATATTTTAGAAATTAATGCTTATTGTATTGTGGCTTTCGATGAATCTAAGCAAACTTTTTCAGTTGCTTTGTAGTTTTATGTTGAATAGGTTTTTTGTTTTGTGTGGGGTCATTACAGTTAAAATATTAAGATATCTATCAAGTCATACATATATGATGACATACATGTTGTGTGTGTGTGTGTGTGTGTGTGTGTGTGTGTGTGTTTATTCAGTTAATTCATTAATTGCCAGAGGGCATGTGTACTTGCCAGAGAGAGAAAGAGAGGGGGAAACCGCCTCCCAGTGTGGTGTGGTCAGACCACTCTCTCGTCCTTCACTTCTCTATGCTTTTGGGATTTTAGGTGCATGCGCAGACAACGTGTATTTTCTAAGCCACTGAAACCAGACTTGAACTGCAGTTGACCGGGGGTCTGGCTCCCTTAACCACTTGACTGCAGGCCCTACCCTAAGTCGTAATTTAGATAATCAATTTGTTAGTACAAGACACACTCCCTAACATCTTTGTAGTGCTTAATTTATTGAAAGATTAGAAGTTAGAAGTAATTTGTGAGTTGGATCTCGTCATACAAAATTATGTGTGTGTGTTTCTCTTGGTAAATTTTAGTTACTCCTAAAATGTGAGTTTGTTTTATTTAAATTATCATTGCCACTGACATTTATCATATGATTAGTGCTGTGTTCCCATGAGATAGTTATGGTTACCATGGTGAAGAAAAAGCCAATATGTCAAGCTTTTAAGTTCATGCATACTTTACAGTCAGTTTTTTTCTAAGGAGATTTGGATAGCAAACTATATTTTGTTGAATGGCAATATTTTGTTTCACTTAGTGAGGGTTTATTAAATTTAATGTAGTACTGCTTTCTCAATCTTCAAGTTAGCTTATGGGAGGGTCCATGCAAGGTAAAGTTTTGGATACATTGTGTTAGTATGCCTTTTCCCTCCTTGGGAGAGAAGTTCTAGGCAAAACCCACCTATTAGTTTACACTGGCCACTTGCCACACTGCCACATAGCTGGCATTTTCTTTAGGTCAGGCTGTCTATCACTTTCTCAGGTGGTGGGAACTGCTGACCGCGGGTTTTTGGTACAGGGTATCAGGAGTCTGATGTCACGCACGGAGATGGCAGTCCTTTCCACTTTCCCCAGGCAGGGGCTGGTTGAGCTAGTTTCATCATCTATTTATCTAGTCTTCACTCCATTTCTCTCTTCTTTTAGCCCTAACTTCCTCTTTCTTGATCTCAACTGTAGTCTTTCTTTTAAAAATTATTTATTATTTATTATTATTATTATTTAATTTGCTGTAGGGCACGTGTGTGCTCACCAGAGACAGAAAGAAGGAGAGAAAGAAAGTGAGACAGCAAGCCGCCAGGTCTGGGACATGAACTGTTGTCCACCATGAAGGATTTCAGCGCTTCAACCACCACACCACCTATGGGCCCTGTAATCTTTCTTTAAAGGTCATTCTTTTCAACCTTAACTTCATTTTCCAAAGTCTGCTGTTTTTGTAATGACAAAGGAGACTTAGTCTCTAGGGTGTGTTAGTTTATAGGTTGAGATAGTCATTTTAGGGGAGGGTTAAAATAGAATTGGGATCAAAATGTAAGTGCTTTCTGCCTAGGATTTTACCTAGGTACCTAGGTAAAACCTCTGAGGTGCCAGATCAGAGGTGGCATTGCGCTTTGGAGGGCAGCTGATTAAATGCAGTTGGCGGATTATTATGTTGCTTTCTCAGTTGACATCCCCCTGCTTGTATGATCTTAGTCATCTTAAAGGTGAAGTTAATGGTCTGCTTCTGGAATTTGTTTTTTTTTTTAAAGATCTATTAAGATTAAAACATATTTGTTAGTATTCTGCTGTTATCACATATTTAATAGCTATGGACTGAATTGTGTCCTCTCAAAATTTGTATGTGGGACTCTTCACCCACAATGTGATTATTTGCAGTTAAGGGCTATACAGAGGAAATTAACTTCATTAAATTAATGAGGTCTTAAGTGTGAGTTCCTAATACCATAAATGGAGACCAGAAAGTCCTCTCCCCCAGCATGCTCACATACCCTCATGGGGCGGAGAGATCAGGTGTCATCATGGTTGGGTTTTGGCAAGAGCTGGTCTCCATGCCCTGGTCTTGAACTTCCAGGTGCTCAGGTTGTGAGAAAATACATTTCTGTTTCGTTTTTAAGAATTATTTATTTAATTGCAATTTGACCAGAGAGAGAGAGAAAGCGAGAAAGCAAGTTACCAGGACTTGAACCGTGGTTGGCCATGTGGGAATCCAGCACCTATCCACCACACAACCTGCCAGCCCTTACTTTTCTGTTTTTAAGCCACCAGTGTATGGTATTTCACTGGGGCTGCTGGTTCAGGTAGGACTCGGGAAGTTATCACAAGTGTTCCCCTGTGGCTGTTCCAGCTGTCTTTCCTTGGACCAGTTTGTGTGGCTGCTCGTCACGAAGAAATAAGTACCATGGCAAACAGTGAGTAGCTTACTGCAAAGACCACCCATCCGTGGTGCTTTCATCTCTCTGTACATAGGATTCCACTTCTGTCTGTAAGCTTAGCCATGCGTTCACATTCTCCTGTGATTCCTCATATGTGCGTATGTCATGCACAGATTAGTACACGGGTCATGAGTGTACATCTTTTTTTTTTAATACTTTAATTTAACTTTATTATCATCTTTTATTAAATTTTCCTTTTAATTAAATTTGAGAAAGAGAGAGAGAGAGGGCAAGTGAAAAAGCAAGCCACCAGGTCCCGGACTCAAACAGTGATCGGCCACGTGGGAGTCCAGTGCCCTCAAGCGCCACGCCACCTGCCAGCCTCATGAGTGTACATCTTAGTGAATTTTCACAACTGAGACATACCCTTGCACTTAGCACCAGGGTCAAGAAAGAGCACGGTCCCAGACACCTCCTCTTGCTGCCTTCCAGTCGTCACTGAGACCTCCCTGCCTAGGCCCCATGCGGGGGTTGCTGTCACGGCTAACTTTGCATTCAGCTTTTGACATCAGTTTTTCTTCCAAGGTTGCTTTTTGATTTGAATTAGTCTCAGGTCTGACCCTGGTTTCTGCCACATTCTCTCTCTATGTACATTCACATACATATGCATTCTAGCTCCTTTTGTGTTCTCCGCCTCTGACCTGTGAATAATTTAGCCTCCTTCCACTGCTTCCTGCCCCTACACATGCAATTTGTGCATTGTCTTGTGAAGAGAGAAGACTGTTTCAGAGAGTTTAGGAAACATATTTCATAAGCCCTGATGAATAAATAAAATGTCTTCATCAGCTTTATTTTGTAAGTCTTGAAATTGAAACTTGAAAGTTGGGTTTGTGGTTTAATTTGCTTATGTTTTAGTTTGGTACGCACACAGCCCTCTGTAGGGTGCCACTTGAGCTACAGTTACTGTAGCAGAAGTGTCCATACAGGAGATATGCGTGTGAATACCCCGGTTTTGAATGCTCTCCTAATTAGGTACCAGATTGGAGGTGGCTTTGCGCTTTGGAGGGCGGCTGATTAAATGCAGTTGGCGGATTATTACGTTGCGTTCTCAGTTGACCTCCGCCTGCTTGTGTGATCCTGCTCTGGGTCAGGAAGGATCCCAGCACTGAGGTTAGATGTGGAATTAGAAGGATGCTTATGTTTTATTTGCCCCTTGCTAGTTCTTTTTATCAGGCTCATCTGGGATGTTTATGAAGTACGTTATTCAAAAGATATAATTTAATAGGGAAGCATTTCATCTTTTATATAATAGTTCAAGAAAATTGAAATTCATAAAGTGAGATAAACATGTATTTTTACTGGTGTTATAAACTGTTAGCCACATAATATGATATTTTCAGTGTTTTCAAATTATAGATATTTTATTGATTCTTATAGTGAATTTCTGCTTGAAGTAGAAAGAGACCATAAAGCATAGACTTCTTTTAAAAGTATAAAGTGAGATATATTTGCTTTTCATATGCATTATTTCCAATGCATAAAAATGAGTTTTATACATTGGTTAAATGGTGTATCAATCAGAGAAGCAGAATCACATATGCACATATTTATTTATGTAAATAAATATCTCATACCAGTGTGCACATTCACACTTGTGTGCACACGTTCGTACGTATTTATGGAGACACATACTGGCATGTTATAGGGGTTGGCTGCACGCAGTCAGTCCAGCCACGTCCGTGTGGTGTTAACCTTCTTGAAATGCTTGAGTCATGTCATCAGGAAGAGTTGCCGGGTGGAATGTGGCAGGAGAGCTGGAGCCAGTGGAACCCACGGGCATGGGCTGGGGCCTCTGAGGCCCTACACTTTGGTGTAGGGTTCCTGCAGAAAATGGGACCTTCCTTCTCCAAGGGCCTCGGCCTACACATGACTGGCCTGGTTGCTGGAGAAGCTGGTGGCAGGTCCCGCCAGCCCCTGCTCTCTGCATTGAGGTTTCTCCACAGGGAGGTGATGTGGCCGGGGAGCTGTGGTGACTGCTGCTTCGTGCCACCTGCCCCACTTCCCACAAGGTTCCTGCAGGACGTCCTCCCTGGCTAGAGGTACCAGGAAAGAAGTCGGAGAAATGCCAACCACAGCCTAGCTAAGGTGACACATCACAGCTACCGCAGAGGGGCTTAGGTTGTATGGGTTGTGAGCATTGACTTTTACCAAATATAGTAACACTTTTATTAAGAAAATTATCAACAAGTTATATTCCCATGACTTGTCCTGTTGGCAAAGAGATGTACTTACAAATGTCCCCAAGTTGCCTCTAAACATAGATCCATGTTGATTATAGATCAGTAAAGGGCCGGCAGGCATGATTATTAAGGTGCTAGACTCCCTCATGGACAACACGGTCTGAGCCTTGGACCTGTGGACTTGCTTTCTCAGTTTCTCTCGTTCTCTCTCTTCGGTGTACATACACACCCTATGATAAGTTTAAAAATAATATTAACTAAAATTAAATAATTCTTAAATAAGTTCATATTCTTAGATAAGGCAGTATGATGGAAGGGAGATTCAGGTGCTAAATGTGTTTACTCAGGTTTTAAATCTTTGAAAATATTTTTTTTTTTATTGGATCTCTGTAGGGATCTCATTTCTTTTTCTTTTCTTTCTTTCTTTCTTTTTGTTTTTTTTTTTTTTTTGGAGAGGTATTTTATTTTATTACTTTATTTTTTAATTTTTGTTATAGGGCACTTGTGCTCACCAGAAAGACAGAGAGAGACAGAGAGACAGAAAGTGAGAAGTCATCTTCCAAGGGGGATGGCCACACCGCAATCCTTTCTCCTCCATTCTCCTCTCGGGATCTTAGGCACGCATGCACACATGCCCGGCGTAAGTTTAAGCCAGCAGGTCTGGGACTTGAACCATGGTCGAGTACACCTGGTGTGAATTTAAGCCTCCTGGTCTGGGACTTGAACCGTGGTTGACTACATGGAGTCCAGTGATGCAGCCATTACGCCATCTGCTGGTCCCCAAAATTGGCCACCTCATTAAAGTTTGCAAGTCCATAATTTCATGAGGGACCTTTTATTCTATTTGAAAGTATATTATCTCAAGTTCTTTAATACTAAAGCAGTGTTGACATGGTTTTCATTTTCTCTAATTGGCATCTTGATGGAAAGACTATGTTTGCGTTTCACTGGATAGACTGAGTTGTGATACTTCCTGTTTTACCAAATTTAACGAGAAGTTTCCACCATTAGGCCCTGCACCGGGGGTTGCTGTTCTTGAGAGAAAGGGAATAAAAGGGGTGGGTGTTGGCAGGACAGTGCGGAGCTGCATGTGTACCTGTACTGCGCGGTGTTGCGCCTTTGAGCCTGACCGCAAACAGGGAGAACGTGTGTCTTCGACAGTGGGGTTTCCTGCTCTTCGGTAGATTCTGTTTCTCCTTATGCCATGTAGGCTCCAGTACTATAGTTAGAAGAGTGACCCTTCCCTATTCATGTTTTTATGTCATCCGAATGTCATTGTATTTAATAATTGAAGTATATTCTGATCAAGTTATGCACTGTTGAGTTTGTTTCTCAGTAGATTTATGGGGAATTGATAAATATACATGTGTTTATGGTATTTTAAAAATAGGTTATTCATTTATATTTTAATGAAAGTGGGTACATATGCTCACTCGAGAGAAAGAGAGAGGGAAGAGAAGGCACCCTGCAGTGAGGTGTAGTTATGCCACAGTCCCCCTCTCCATTTCTTTCTCCAGTCAAGATGCCCCAATGCTTGGTGTGTTTCTCAAGCTGCTGAAGCTAGGACTCAACCCCTGGTTGTCTCTGTGGTGTTTTGACTTGAGCGAAATGTGCCCCACAACCTCCAACGTTTTTCTGTAAACCGGAATGTCCAACTTGCTCATATAGTACGTTGAATTAAGTCCAGGGAAGGAGGATTTTACTTGCTGTGCTGCTCACCCTACTGAGATGGGTGGTGGAGACTGTTGAATGCAGTTCCGAGGCTGCCTGTGCTGCCCCGGGGAGAACAGGTGGCATGTCGGTGGTCTCATGTGAGCCGCATACTTGCTCCTTCTGATTTTGCTGAGTCAGATGGCCTTTGGAATTGTGGGAAAAAAAAATTCTGAATTGACCAGATGCTATTTATTCTATAATGGCTTTGTAAGTTTGTTATGTGCCTTAAAACAACTTTATTGGATGGAATAAATACTAATTGCAAGTAAAATATCTGTACATATATTCCATACCCATAGTCTTAAGAATGTATGTTTTGGTAGTTTAAAAGACCCTATTTTTTTTTTCCCCGAGGTTTTTGCCGTAGGGCACATGCACTTGCTAGAGAGAAACAATGAGAGAGAAAGTGAGAAACCACCTCCCCCCCCCCCCCCCCCCCCCCAGGGAGATGGCCACGCTTCAGTTCCTTCTCTTCCAGTCTCCTTCTGGGATTTTGGGCACACGTGCACATATGCCTGGCATGAGGTTCAAACTATCGGGTCCAGGACTCAAACTGCAGTCAGCCAAGTGGGAGTCCAGCTCCTTAACACACTATGCCATCTGCTTGCCCCTAATGATCCTACTTTTGAATTTTTGAATATAGTTTGCCTTATTTTGAAATGGTTTATTTTACAGAAAATGTATCTTTTAGTGTAGCAGAATTCATTTATTTTGGTGAAATTGTATTTTTGTCCTTTATTAGCAATTGTATAAGTAGGGATACGTTTAAAAATTAATAGCTTGTGTCTTGTATAGAGGAAGAAAACAAACACTGGACATTTTTGACAATATGAAAATTAAAAGAAATAGTTTAAATAAGGCCTTGATGTGAGATGTGAACTTCCTTTTGTAGGTGAGAACGAACTCGATGCACATAAAACAGCAGACTGCTTTCTATTTATAGATCGGAAAGCAGTGTTGCGTTTCTAGCTCCCGTTCGCACTGGGCTGTGTGTGAGCCAGTATCCTCATCAACTCCTGGAGATCATTTTCTCATCTTCCTCTTTAGCCAAAGCAGGGGGTTAGTGTAAGAAACGGTGCCTGGTCTGGCCTGCCTCCATCCCGCCCCACTCTTGTACGTGTCTTACTGCACTGCGCATGTAGTTACTGCTCTGGGGCCTGGGCTTGTGTTTGTGGTGGCTGTATGCTTTTTTTTTTTTGCAGAGGTTTTTGCTATAGGACGCGTGCGCTCGCCAGACAGACAGAGACATAGAGACAGAAAGTGAGAAATCACCCCTCAGGGGGGATGGCCACGCCGCAATCCCTTCTCCTCTATTCTCCTCTCAGGATCTTGGGCACGCACACACATGCGCCCGGCGTGAGTTTTAAGCCACCGGGTCCAGCACGCGAACTGCGATCGACTACGTGGGAGTCCAGTGACATAGCCATTACGCTAACTGCTGGTCCCAGTGGTGGCTGTATGTTTAAAGACAAATCATGTAAAAGTGAAAATTCTACCACCAATTTTCAAATATCAGATTGTTGGAATATTTTTATTTTTATAGATTTTATTTCTGTGTTTTTGAAAAACTTATACAATCTTCATCTTTGGTATCCCCAGGTCACTGTGTTTTCTACTGCTTGCTACTCTGTTGTCTTCTTCAAAGTCTTCACTTTGTTTTGGAAAACACTATGATCATTTTCATTACTTTTCTGTGAGAAATATGTTCCCAGCTGTATAAATACTCGTGTGTCGTACTTTGAATTAAGGGTTATTGACAATGATTGCCGTCGAGTTTGGTAGGTGAGATGGTCCTTACTACCTGGATCTGGCAAAACCAGAATGATGTGATCCACCCCTGTATTTTAACATTCACTCTTTCTTTGGGCACCCGTCTGCCCAACGTGTGTTTGTTCCATGGCTCAGTTTCCCCAGGCATGTGGCTCTTTGGGGAACGACACTGACTGACTCTCACACTCATGGAGCTCACCTTCAGGTTTAGGAGAGTCAGGGAATAAACAGCGGCCATGAAAAACATAGGAGAGAATGTTAGCAGTGCTTCGGAGGAAAATAAAGCAGGAAAAGGGTCGAGAGTGATGGAGGATTGCGGTGGTTCTTATTTTGAGTAAGGTGGTTATTGCCTCTGAGCTCTCGAGGCCTGTTGGAGCTGACCTGTTCACCTGTGCAAGTCTGCCTGGCTCATTCCGACAGGCAAACTCCTCAGCTCTTTAGGGCCACTGTTCACACTTCAGTATTCCACATCCTCCTCCCCACTGCACTACTGATTCCACAAGAGCAAAGACAGTACTTGTGTTATTTATGTAATACACTCCTGGCACATGTAAAAGTGCAGTTTTAATAAACAGTTGTCTAGGGACCAGCAGATGGCAGAAGGGTTACGACACTGGACTCCCACATAGTAGACTGCAGTTCGAGTCTCGGATCTGGTGACTTAAAACTCATGCCGGACACTTGCATGTGTGTGCCCAGAATCCTGACAGGAGAATGGAGGAGAGGGATTATAGCATGGCTACCCTCCCCCCCGGGCACGGGTGATTTCTCACTTTCTGTCTCTCTGTCTCACTCTGTCTTGTCAGTGAGTTCACATGCCCTATAGCAGAGTATCTCTTTCTAAAAATAAACAGTTGTCTAATAAGTGAAATTTTTTTTTTAGCTATTGTTAATTTTAAAGTGTTTATATCTGTCATTTGGTAAGTAGTTCTTGAATGAATTCCTCACCACTTTTAATGGTACAGGTTGAAATCACAAGTTTAGTGAATTTTCAGAAATAGTATACACTAGATACCTGTTGGGAAAACCTTTTAGTGAAAACAAATATAAATGTGAATACACTATTTTTTACTGGCAGACATCTCTTCTTTTTAACTTGAATAAATTTTCTTATTTGGGGGACCAGCAAATGTCATAATGGTTATGTCGCTGGACTCCCATGTAGTTGAACGTGGTTTGAATCCCAGACCTGTGGCTGAAACTCACACCAGGTGTGTGTACATGCATGCCCAAAATCCCAAGAGTAGAATGGAGAAGGGATTGTGGCGTGTCCATCCCCCTTGGGGTGATTTCTCACCTTCTCTTTGTCTCTCTGGTGAGCACACATGCCCTATAGCAAAAATCTCTGTAAATAAAAAAAAAATCTTATTTTATAAATTATTATGTTGTTGTACATGAACTTATTTAAAAAGAGCAGTCAGTATTTTATTATTGTGAAGGAAATCACAGAAACATAAAATAAAAAGTTCTAAACTGTGTGCTATCTATTGGATTGTCAGAAAAGTCATGATGTAGTTTTCCTATGCAAAAATGTGTCATGTCTTTTCCCCAACCCGATATATATATATATATATATATATATATATATATATATATATATCTCCCGATATATATACACACACACACACACACACACACACACACATATATATATATAGATACACACACAAACATTTAGTGACATTGTATGTTCAGTGATAGAGTTATTGTTTTTGGAAGTGTGGTACAAAAATAAATTTATATGTTAACAAGTGCTTAGTTAAAGGAAACGTATGCTTTATAACATTGTTATGAACTATATTTAGGCACATGTAGGCATTATATCATATCACACATGGGCATGCCACGCCTTTGCTGCTAATCCCACATGTCATCGCGTCGTATTACGTGTTGTGGCTGGTACCTTTCTTTGAAGTTTCCTTGCCTCCTCTGTTAGGGTACTAACTTTTGCTCCTGGTCGCTGTTGGGCTTAGAAGTACAAAGAGGCATGTTGCTGCAGGTGTATTTCTAGGCCCAGTCAGGAATCGGAGTCTCGTGGCCAATCAGCTTCCTGCCTGCTGACCTTTTTCTTTTGGGGCTGCGTGATCAGTTTTGAAAGGGAGAGCTGGTTCCAGCCCTTTCCGGAGAACCAGTCTGGTGTGATGGCAGGTTCGAGTCAGGCCCAGGAGTATCTTCGCGGACTTCCTTGGTAGGTCCTGCCAGCGCGCTGTATGGCTGCCACAACAGTAACCCCACGCACGGCTTGATTGGTGAGGATTTACATGTGTGCTAATTAGAGTGGAATAAATGATTGGCTGTTGGCTGCATTGCCATAAAGGGTGCCCAGATGTACACACTACATGAACATAATGTGCCCGGGCACGGCGCATCAAAGTTTGTCAGCCGCATTACCTTAGCAGGCAGGGGCCTGTCGCAGGGAATTTGCTGACAGTCGTCCCCTCTGATTTCGTGTCTTACTTGGTGAAAGTGAAGGACCTCAAAATATTATCTTGGCAACAGAATTTTTGATCGTTGAGGAGAATAACAAAATATGCTTGAACTTTAACTGGGAATAATGAATAGATGACTTTAAGCTATGTATATTCAAATGATGATTTCTTATATTTTGAAGTATTTCCAGCAAAACAAATAAAATATCAAGAACATTGGCATAATTAAATAAATTTAATCTTTTCATATTGGATAAACATGTTTTTCAGGTTACATTAAGCCATGTTTAAAGCACTCATGGATATATCTGGTGAAAGATGTACTGTGGAATGATTTTCCTGAAATTCTAGAAACAGATTTTTGTAGAACCTAAACTTCACCATGTATATCTTTAAAATCCATAACATATCTTCATAAGTGTACACTAAGACAGGAAATTCCCTTGTGTTGTATTTTTTTTTTTTTGCACAAAAACGGTAATGTCTGATTATTTTGACAAGTAATTTTATAGTTCCACGTTCATAATATCGATAAGGTATTAATGTGCAATGATTAAATGGTCAAGCAGCCACATTGCAGTTGCGAGCAGAAACATTTACCTAGCACAGCGAGGCAGAACAAAGCCTGTCCGTGGCCTGCCTCCGGTGGCGCTGTTCTATCTGTCCTCCTCTGCGATGTCAGCCTGATAGCATTGATCCTGTGCTTTGATGTGACGCGGCGCCGGATTGACCCAATACAGTTCAGTGATAAGGTTAAGTTAATTACTGTATCTGTGCTACGCAGCTCCCACTTGATTACTGCAGAGAAACGTTTTGATGCCTTTTGCTTTAATTAAGCAAAAGGGAACGAAAAGATATAATTGGTTTTTGAAATAATCCTGTCGCTATCAACAAACATCATGTGTTTCTCCAACTTTGTTGTATGTACTTTAGAAGCAAAATTCTGTGACAGGAATTAAGTTTTTCCAGTGTTGAGTATACTACCCTGAAATGTTACCGTATTGACATAGTATGAAGTTTTTTTTTCTTTTTTTTCTTTTTTTTTAAGTTTTTTGCTATAGGGTGTATGTGCTTGCTAGAGAGAGCAGAGAGAGGGCGCCTTAGGGGGTATGCCCCTGCTACAGTCCCTTCTCTTCCATTCTCCTCTGGCATCTTGGACGCACACCCACACCCACACCCACATGTGCGCACCTCGCGTGATTTTCAAGCCACCAAGTTCAGGAATCACACTGCCACCAGCCATGTGAGCATCCAGCACCTTAACTGTTACGCCACCTGCTGGCCCTGTACCAGGGAGTTTTGAACAGTTTTAATAGTATATTTTTGAAGAATTTTGACCTAAAAGAAGTTTGTTTGTAATTTTGTTTAAAAAGATGATTATTTTGTGCTTTTATGAATATACTAAAGATGTAACTTTTAGAGCAGTTTTGTGCTTTTGCATTTATGATGTGTTTTTAACTCAGTTTTGAATTAGGACGGATGCTTTTAAACCTTAAACAGAATAATCTCATATATTAAGTGCTCATGGTCTTGGCACGTTACCTCCGTTGTATTTAACTGACTTGACTAACCCTACTGAGATTGTACACACTAAAAGGAACGGAAAAATGAAGAAGTATTGTAGCTGTAGACTGGTGTAGCTTCTCATTTCCATTTTTTTTCATGTTAGAGTAAGTTTATTCTCTCTCTCTACTCTAGGTACTCATTCCTTTCCCACAGATAATCAAATATTGTAAACCTGTCCTGTGGGCCAGGGCAGCAGCACACTAATAATGGTGGGATTGTTGACATCACCTGTCTTTTCTGACTAACGTTTCTGTAAAGATACCTCACAGCGATGCTGGATTTCACGTGAAATACGAATTTCTTTTTTGCAGTAAAGGACTGTAAATTCTTATTACCTAAGATGTGTTTCCTCATGTTCCCTAACTCACAAGCTGACAATCAAAGAGTTAATCATCCTGTTTGACTTTTTTGTTCTCTACATTATTAAATAAAGTTAGCGAATCTAAATGGAAAATAGGAAAGCTAGCTATAAATGGAGTAGTCGAGCTGAGCCAGCCTGGGTAAGACGGGATAGTTACAGGCAAAAAGACTATGACAAATCACCTTTCTAGATGACTGAGAAGTCTTTAAAATAAAACTCATGTTATTTTTTCTAATACCTTGTCAGAAGGAGACAACAGTTTTAAATGAATGATAAATTAATTGTCTATCCATTTTCCATGGACTCTATTTCCCAGGGAGGAAGGATAAAACTTAAAAGTCACCTACAATCTAAATCAGATTTTTAGGTTTAGATAATTAGTTTCTGGTTTTTCACTTTGGTTTTTACAATCGGCAGAGTAATCCCCTACCACTTTTTGCCAAAGGTCCACGCCCTATCCCCTAGAACCTGTGACTGTATTGTTTTACATGGCAAAAGGGAAATGAAGTTTGTAGTGGAATTTAAGTTTTGTCGTCAGCTGGCCTTAAAGTCGGGAGATCAGGCCCAGCCGCAGTGGCCGTGCCAAGTGGAAGGGCAGCTCCGTGCAGTGGGTGAAACCACACGGAGGGCCAGCCTGCACTGGCCCGGTGCAGGTGCATGCCTGTGGTCCTTGGGGAGGATGGGATTGAGGATCAGTCAGTGAGATCCTGTCAAAAATGCCACCCCTTTCTCTGTCCCTCTAGTGTGCTTGAGCTCCTCTCTCTCGTTTGCATGCACGCGTGTTCTCTGTCATTAACAAGAAGATAGGGAAATCATCTGGGTGGACCCTGTATGCTTACCCTGGGTCCTTAAATGTGGACGAAGCGACAGAAGATGGGAGGTCATGGTATACAACGTCAGAAGGGCTTGACCCACCATTGCCGTCTTTGAAGATGTAGGAAGGGGTCCGTAGCCCACAACGGTGAGTGGCTTGTAGAAACTAAAAAGGGCAAGGGAAGGAATTCTCCCCTAGAGGCTCCGGAAAGGAAGGTAACCCTACTGATACCTTGATTGCAACCTAGGGATGGCTGGGTTGGAATTTGGAACTAGAAATTTGCAAGGTAATGACTTACACATGTGCACGTGCGTGTGCGTGCTTGTGTGTGTTTAAGCTGCTAAGCATTTGGGAGTTTGTTACAGCATCCCCAGTATGGTTGTTTATCATCAAATGCAAAGTTACTCATTTAGGCTTGCTTAAAAGCCAGCATTTTATTAATGTTCTAAAGATTTTAAGTTTTATTATAAACGTCTGAATAACCATAGATGTGTGATTTGGCCCTGGCGTGTCTTATACATGTAGCTGACTGCTGGAGGAAGGGTTTGTGTTTTGCCATTTCAGAGGTTAGTGCTCTGAGACATTGCTTTTGAAAAGTTTGGAATGTGGTTGTTATGGAGGCAGTTGTCTTTAGAGTTAGAAGTCTTGGATTCATGTTCTAACTTCTACATCTTAGTTACAGGAAGAAAGGATTAGTTTCTTCATCTAAAAGTGGTGAACTGACCTGCCTTTTGAGTAACTGAGGAGACAGTACATGTGTGTGTGACTTAGGAATTATAGATGCTCTCTCAGCACATCAGTATTAATGGGACAAAGGAATAGAGTATATTCTGTTGACAATAACTTTATAGTATTATCAACTGGACTAGGGAGAAATGTACACATGTTGGAATATTCACTTTACAAGCTAAATAACATGATCGAATGTATAAAAGAACTTGAAATAAAATAAAAATAAAATATTGAAAGAAAAATAATAAAGTTAAATAAATAAATAATTAAAAAAAAAAGATTCCAACCATGAGTCCAGCCTGGGCTGTGAAACCGAGAGCGGTATGCAGACGTGGTTGAGAAGTAGGAAGCCTGTCTTGAGCTCTGCGGACCTGGTCTGCTAGTTCTGCCTGTCTTTGCTGGGAAAACCAGACAGGGCTATTCTTGCTTCTCTGCAGTCCAGTCTGCAGGATCACTTAGAACCACAGTCTAGAAATTAGTTTGCATTTTCCCATGACTACTACTTTTATTTTTTATTCTTGTCAGACATATGAAATGTAACTACAATTTTCAGCCCCCCCAAATACTTTCATCTTACAGCAAACTCAATTCCTGTAAACCTAAACGAGCAGTTATCGAACACTCTCGTCTTTCTACTCAGCACACAAAGCTGTCCGTATCAGTTCATTGTCATGGTGTGCAGTGACACTGGCAGCCAGGCCCCAGATGCTCTGACAGAGGCTGTGCTACTGCGTATGTCCTGTGCCTGTGGTATGGCAGGAGCTTCTGGCTTGGTCTGGGGAAGTCAGAGAAAACATCATAGAAACATCGAGGACACATGGTAGTTTTCTACGGGGGTATGAGAGGAAAGGGCATCTGGGCCAAGGTGGCGGCACCTGTGGGCACCGCAGTGTGAGAACGGCCATCACCTTAGCACATCTCCTAAGAGCCAGAAGGAAGGAAAGATGAGCCCCGAAAGGCAGAGGGGGTGCAGGCTGTGAAAGGCTTTGAATCCTTGTGCTCTGGACAGACATTTTTCCTAGAGTCGTTGTCAGAGCTGTCAGATTTCCTATCCCCTGGGATATGCAAGTGAGAAACAGAATTCAGTAACTGAGGCCGGCTGTGGAGGACCCATCAGAGGAGGTTGGCCTTCTAGGCAGGGATCCTTGGGTGTTTGATGCGGGAGGCAGTGGAGAGGGCCGCTGGGAGAGAGAGAATCTAGAAGAATTTGGAGGATTTTTGGTAGATAACTGTCAGGCAGGAACCGGAAATACAGGCATTGAGGCCCCAGCATGTGTGGGATTGCTGAGGGAGAGCTCAGGGAAGGAAGAGGACGAGTGAGAAGTACAGGGCTTGGGCAGGAAACACAACAGAAATTCTTGAGCAGGTTCCTTCTTATTCTGTGGCCACAGTGGCTCCGAAACGTCTGTCATTCCTTTTTACATTGCAGGGGTTAGCACATAGAGGACCTGCTGGCCAAGGCCTGCTATTAGATATTTGTGTTGACGCCTCCATTCTGCTTTCTGTGCCTTGTTGTGCACACATCCCACCCGTGTGTGACAGGTGGTCGCCAAGCACACTGGACACACATCCCACCCGTGTGTGACGGGGGTCGCCAAGCACACTGGAAATGTGAAGTTCTACGTGTTGAACTTTCTTCCACATCAGGAAAAGATTACACTGGATCTGGAATAACGAATTTCAAGATTCCTCCCAGATCTAAATAAATCTTGAATATATATTAAACTAACACTTTCATAAACCTCTTCTTTAAATTAGTAAACAGCATCATACATTTAAAACAATCATCATCATATGTTTGTTAAAGTCCTGTGGAAAACTCAAGAGGTTTGCCTAGAATATTTTATTATCTTTCATTTAATATATTGCAGTGAAAATGTACATTGTGTTAGTATTATGTGATTAAAAAATGGCTTTTTGTCATTGAGCATATATGCTCACCGGAGAGAGGCAGAGAGAGAGAGAGAGAAACAGATAAAATGGGAAATCACCTCCCAGGGGGATGGTCATGTCATAATCCCTTCTTTTTTTTTTTTTTTTTTTGGAGAGGTTTTCGCTATAGGGCGCATGCGCTCGCCAGACAGATAGAGACAGAAAGCGAGAAATCATCCTCCAGGGGGGATGGCCACGCTGTAATCCCTTCTTCTCCATTCTCCTCTCGGGATCTTGGGCACGCACGCACACGTGCCTAGCGTGAGTTTTAAGCCACCGGGTCCTGGACGCGAACTGCGGTCAACTATGTGGGAGTCCAGCGACATAGCCATTATGCTAACTGCTGGTTCCCCATAATCCCTTCTTCTCTCAGAATTTTGGGCACACAAGCACATACTCCTGGTGTGATTTTCAAGCTGCTGGTTCTGGGGTGGGAACCTCCCACTTGGCCATTTGGGATCCAGTGACGTAACCTCTACACCACCTGCTGGCCCAGTCTACTTTATGTCTTTTAATGAATTAAAAAAAAAAAAAATAACATCTCTCAAGTTTTGCGGTATTTGTACAAAGATATTATCCTATAAAGAATAACCCATATTTTAACAATGTATGATCTCCTACTGTTTTATTACTGTCGGGTATGTGACAGTGACACCACTGCAAATATCTTAAATTTAGAACAATTTACACCCTGCAGATAAATTATTATGTAGTAGCCATTTCTTCCTAAATGACAGCTAATGGGTTTATCCTTTGAATATAATGTTTAGTCCAGTATAGCAGAACTATTATAAAACATAGTGATTGAAAGATGTTAGTGTATGTCATTTCTTAGAAGGCTTGACATAATTAGCCTAGTATTTAGCATTCAGGAATCTGAGTCATGCCTCAACATGGGAAGCTGTTTATATTTTCAGCTGGAGTGATTTTCGCTTGTGGACATACTATGGAAAACGTCTGTGAGGCGTTACTTTGTCTGAGGCCAGACAGTGATGTCCTGGTAAAGCGTGGTGCTCTGCGAGGCCGACCTGCGAGGAGCTTCTGCGCTCGTGTCTGGAGACCTCTCTGAGTGTGCTGGGCATGTGTCTGTGATTTCTTACACACTGTTGGGGGTGTTGCCTTTGTCTCACTAAAGAAATAAAAGTAAACAAAAATTTTAAAAATAGTTTCTTACATTAACTGAAGTTTTTAACAGTGAATTTGAATGTTTTTCTTTTATAAGGAAAATTTTCTTCCCTCTTTTTAATAATACAGAGTAATCATAGGCAGCAGCTTCATTTATTGTTGGAGAAAGTGTAATTGCAAAGATTAACTTGTCATACACCACAGCTCAGCAAAGTCACTTTCTTACAAGTCTGTGGTCTCAGTGTGTGTTGTGCAGTTCGGCATCTGGCTCTGTGGGAGACTGATGGCTTCTCGGAGGAGAAGTACCCGGGTAAGCAATTAAGTGCCAGCTGACAGCATAAAGTCTGACCACGGCGGCACGCGGAAGGCACATGTATGGTTTCGCAGATCACTGTCATTTTTCTACTCGCATTTTCTCTTGCTTTGTTAGCTTAATAATTTTAGTATAACTTTTTTTTTTTCTTCTTCTAAAAAATGAACCATGGTCTTTTTCTTACCATGGCACTTGTCTGTCAGTTGTGAAGACCACGATGACTCTCACTGACTTCTGACACTGTACTTCCAATTTTATTTCAAATCCGAAGAATTAAAAAAAATTACATGATAGTTTTATTATAAGAGCAGAATTTCCTAAGGTTATCGCTTATTATTGTATGTGGAGTGAATAATTTTCACGACCTGGAAATAAGATTTGCCAGTAGTTAGTTTCCTCATAATATCAGGCAGTGTTTTGAAGTTCTCTTTTCTTTTTTTTTTTTTTTTTAAACACCGATGCTTCTCTGATTAGGTAGGGGGCAAAAGTCTGACAGAAGGACTCTAATAGAATATTTAGAAAGCTGGTGCATTTCCTTTGCTGTTGCTTGCACAAAATGTATTCTGCATACAGTGGGCCTGTCAGAAGTTGCAGGGGGGCGTCACTCTGGACAGCCAGCTCTCCCAGGTCACCTCTGCCGTGCTGTGCTCTGAGCAGTGTCTGGTCTCCTCTCCTCAGCAGCCTTGCCTGTCTGCCCAGCTTTACCTTATACTCCGCTCCCCAAATCCCGCTCTCTAACCGGGTGTCTTTACCACTTATCTTCCAGGTCCTGCTCTCTTACTTCCTTTTACTGGTTTGGTAAATATTTCCCCAAATACTTTTTTAACCATGTGGATTAATCCATCCTGAACTTGAAGCTTGCTTCAAACTCTTCAGACATTCTAATCTCACATTAAACAAAAATAGCTTCTTGGGCCAGCAGGTGGCATGGTAATTAAGGCACTGGATACTGTTTGGTATCCAGTGGTTCGAGTCCTGGACCCTACAGCTTGTAAAACATGCTAGGCACATGTGCGTGTTTGCCCAAAATCCTGAGAGGAGAATGGAGGAGAAGGGGTTATGGCGCGGTCATCTCCCCTGGGGGGGGGGGGGTGATTTCTCACTTTCCATCTGTCTCTCTGCAGTGAGTGCATGTGCCCTATGGCAAAAATCTGAAAAAAAAAAAGTAACTTCTTTTTTTGTGCTTCCCTGTTAGGTTTACAGCTCTCTTACAGGTTGAGTATCCCATATCTAAAAATGATCAGGTCCAGACGTATTTCAGATGTCAGATTTTTTCCTTGTTTTTGGAACATTTGTAGACATAATGAGAATATTTGTATACATAATGAAATATCTTGAGGATGGTTCCTAAATTTAAACATGACGTTCATTAATGATTTATATATGCCCGATACACATGTCCTAAAGGTAATTTTATAAACATTTATGAGGTCAGGAAAATTTCCACTTGTGGTATCATGTTGGCACTCAGTTAGGGATTTTGTAGCATTTTATTTTTTAGATTAGGTATACTTAACATGTATTATTGTTATAAAAATGTGCTGTGCACGCCAGATATGGTTTCTTTGAACAATCAATTCAACACATATTTATCGAAACGATTATATACTGGGTATTGTGCGAGACTCTAGGATATTGTGGTGAAAGGTGTATTTCTTTCTGTTCAGGAAGAGCCCATGCCCAATGACCGTGTGATGTACCTGGAACCCAGGTCAGGGCCCTGGTGTAGGCAAATGGCTGGCCAAGCACCTGACTCCTTCCTGGGGTGTCAGTGGGGTGCCTGGCAGAGCAGGTCCCTGGACTGAACCCCAGAGCCCAGCTGAGGATGGTTTTCTGAACTAATAGGAATGGAACTGGCCTGAATCGTGAAGGATTACTCTCACAGCTTTAAAAATATTTTTTAGAGACCTCATACAAAAATCCCTGAAAAGTTAATTTTATACTTTTCTGATTTTGGAACCTCTACATAACACGATTTTATACTAGTACTCAGATATTCATTTTATATAGATTACCACCTTGGACTTGTATCAAGCCATGTTCTTAGCATATTTTAACCTGGAGAGGGCTGCTTGCTCTTTATTACCCTGTCTGCTTTGGGCGCGTCTCTTGGCTTCCCCACCTGACGGCTATCTGTGACCTTGTCCATCGCAGTGCAGCTCTGTTTCTTATTTACTCGGTAAGGAGCTAACGAGCCAGGCCTGTCACGGGCTTTGGTAGATGCTAGGGCTGAATAAGGAGCTTAGATACTCTTATTCAACCTCAGAGCTCACTTCAACCATAGTCTTTTCACGGACAGTTTTTGCTGTTCCCAGCTTTTTTTTTTTAACAGGTCTGTTATTTTCGGTTATGTTCGAGAGATGATGTTGTTTGTGTTTGCGAATATTTGACAATGCAAGGTCTAGGGGAAACCCAAACCTCTGTGATTCAGTTCATGGCGCTTTCATCACTTTGATGATATTGTGTGAGTAATTTTAGGTGGATTATTTTTTAACAATTAAGATGTAGGCTTATTAATGAAAGTAGATTCAGAAACGCTGGACTGAGGAGTCCGTGACACCCTCTAAACTCATTGTGTGTTTGTCAGTGAAGCAACTCCGGGGCAGAATTAACCTGTTAATAATTGACAAAGGGTTTTCTATTTGTTCCATTTTCATGGTCACAGTAAAAGTAACTTTTGGGCCCTGCCTACAAGGAACTGAAAATCTAGTTGGCAAATTAATCAAATTTCACAGATTTCTAGAGTTGAAATGCACTAATAGCAAAAATTAATAGTGGTTTTAAATAGTTAACATTAAATTGTTTGCTAATTTATCATATAAAGCAGTACATTGATAACTTTGGTGATAGTTAAGCTTAATTACTTTGATATGTTCATTTAAAGTATATTAAAATGATTAGATTTTAAAATTAGGCTTTTTTTTGCCATAGATTTTTGCTATAGGATCGGGTGCACTTGCTGGAATGAAAGAGACAGAGAGACAGCGAGAAATCACCCGGGGGCGGGGGGGCGGGGCGGGTGGTGGCCACACCACAGTATCTTCTCCTCCAGTCTCCTCTCAGGATTTTGGGCACACGTGCATGCACACGCGCCTGCACATGTGCCCGGCGTGAGTTTTAAGCTGCCGGTCTGGGGCGCCAACCATGGTTGACTACGGGAGTCCAGTGATGTAACCGCTACTCCACCAGCTGATTCCCAATACTTTTTGTTAAATGTATCCAACATATGGGAGTTGTAACATCAAATACTGTAAATTGATGTTAATTTAAGGGATATTTTTATTTTACCTAGATTTTGTAGATTTTTTTTTTTGCCATATATTTGAAGTAACTAGTCTCAAAAGCTTTTTGTTAGTTCAAGAAATATTTATGTTAGCTAATATTTTTCTACTGTCTTCTAAATCTTGCTTTGTTTCTGGTAATAATATCAGTCAAGTAAGAAACAAAAAAGCAGTTACATTTCTGGGGCAAGATTAGAAATGTTTGGAGGAGATAGCCGAGATTCACTAAGGAAATGCTTGATCTCAATTGGTATGTATATTGTGTTCTATTTTTAATGAGAACTACTGTCACGAATATGTTCTCAAAGATTAAAAATCAAAAAGATGATCTTTAATCCATGAATTTTATGTATAACTTTAATCCTAGGCATTTAAAGTATGTGAATAGTATTGAAATTGATTTTGTATTAGTAACAATTAGATGTACCCTCACTTTTTTGGAATGAAATACTGAATTATACATATGGCATAGGCATACATATTTATAGATAGATATGCTATCTATTATTCACTTCATTCTCATCTTTAACTTTAAAACCAAAATATAGGCATGTGCATATATACTGTGTGTGTGTGTGTGCGTGTCCTTGTATTTGCTTATGTATGTGTATATGTGCATATTTTTTAACCTTTCTATGTTGGTCCAGGTGATTATAACCTAACCTTTATTTGCTTAATTTTAAGTATGTAAAAATTCTGTATAAAAAATGGCAGTAAAAGTAAATTCATTCTATTTCGTAGCTCAGTTACTTATTTTTGATGATTTCTCTTAAGGAGGAGTCTGTTTTCCACAGCATTGGTTTGAATGGAAAGATTTTAAGTTAAGACTGCACTCCTGAGTCAGTTAGATAGTGATTTCTTTTTTTATGGGAGTGTTATAATAGCTTTGCATTCTGTGATTCCACAGAGAGTACACAGACATGGTCTATTCTAGATTAATTGGACTATAAAATCTGCTTATTTCCCATATGATACCTGTTGCTGTTTTCAGTAATAAAACTGAATTATGTGTACAGATCTAAAAACAACCGATGAGATATGAAGTCATTTTCCTTATATAGCCATAGTTAAATAGTTTGTTATGACTAGAATTTTTAGGCAACCTGTTAACATTTTAACCTCTTATTTGACAAAAATTTAAGATTTAAGAAAAACAAAAACTTGAAAGCTAGAGGTCTTTTAAAAAGTGTGACTTATTTATATTTGCAATTTTCCTCACCTTTTACACTTTATTATTTACTTTTAGACAGGCATGGGGGGGTGTTCTTCTGAAAGTTCATGGACTATACATATCATGAAAAATCCATGTGTGGGACCAGCAGTTAGCGTAATGGCTATGTCGCTGGACTCCCACGTAGTCGACCACGGTTCGCGTCCCAGACCCGGTGGCTTAAACTCACGCCGGGCGCGTGTGCATGCGTGCCCAAGATCCCGAGAGGAGAATGGAGGAGAAGGGATTGCGGCGTGGCCATCCCCCCTGGGGTGGTGATTTCTCGCTTTCTATCTCTCTGTCTCTGTCTGTCTGGTGAGCGCATGCGCCCTATAGCAAAAAACTCTCAAAAAAAAAATCCGTGTGTGAATTTAAAAATTTTTTGGTGGCTATAGCATTCTTGATTGATAGTTGTTCTCTCACCATTTTGGCCATGGTATTCTTCTGACTTCTGTCTTCCGTTGTTTATGATTAATCAGCCCTTATTTGTATTTTCCCTTATGTGGTATGAAGGCGGCTGTTGCTTATATGTGATGCTTTTTTTTCTCTCTTGTTGCTTACAAGATTTCTCCTTGTTTGTCTTCTTAGTAGCTTGACTGTGATTGTTTCAGACATGAACCTCTTAGTATTTGCATTTCCTTTCTTTCTTTGTTTTGTTTTCGCTATAGAGTACGTATGCTTTGTGAGAGAGAGAAAGAACACGAGAAATCACCCCCAGGGGGAATGGCCACGCTGTAGTCCCTTCTTTTGAGATTTTGGGCAGATGCACCTGGTGTGATTTTTTTTCAAGTAGCTGGATTCAATACTTGGGCTGTACAGTTGGCCATGTGGGATCCAGCGCCTCAACCTCTATGCCAACTAGTATTCCCAGTATTTACATTTCTTGATGTTTGTTGATTTTTTTTTTTTAATTTATAGGTTAATGTGTTGCATCAAATTTGGGGAGTCAGTTTTTAGCCACTTTTTTTTTTTTTAATTGGCAGAGGGATTATGTGCCTGCCAGAGAGAGAGACAGGGAGAGACAGCGAAGAGAGAGAATTCCCCAGTGTGTTTCTCACACCGTTATTAGGCCAGCTCTTGAACTGTGGCTGACTCTGTAGTCTGGATCCCTTTACCATTGTGCTAAGGGGCTGGCCCATTAGCCACTTTTTTTTTTTTTAATTGCCAGAGGATGCATGCATGGAGGGAGGAAAGCATCCCCCCTTTAGCTATGGTCATGCTGGGTTTCCCTTCCCCAGGTCTCCATCTTCTCAGGGTCTGGGCTGTACACACATATGTATCTGCTATGCTTTAGGCTGCTGAGCTTCGACGTGCACTGGCCCATGTGGGATCTAACTCCCATAACCAGTAGACCATGAGGCTGGCCCCCTTCTGTTTTTAAAATGTATTTTCTTGTTCTTTCTTTACTCTCCTACTTGGATTCTGTTTTGTTGTTCTCCTAATTTGCCAGAGGTTATGTGTAGTCGCTGGAGGGAGACAGGGAAGCTAAGAAAGGACCCCTCAACATGGGGAATAATCATGCTACAATCTCTCCCTTTTTGTTTCTCCTTACTTTCAGGATTTGGGGCATGCACACATATGTGCCCAGAGTGTTTTTCAAGCTGCTGTGTCCAGGACTTGAACTGCACACTTAGCTATGTGGAATCCAATTGACTTAACCAATGTGCCTCCGGCTGACCTCTACGTAGATCTTTACTACACATTTGTTGGACTGCTTCAATTGTCTGTTAGATATCGGAGACTGTATTTTTCTTAAAGACCTCTTTCCCTTCTGTTATAATGGGATGATTGTAATGATTCCATTTTCACTTATTTTCTGACTTCTCAAATCTGATGTTTTTCCATGTTGTAAATTTTTATTTCTGTTATAATACATTTTACCTCTTGCATTTTTATATGCTTATTTACTTATTCATTATCCCTATTTGTTTAATCATTGTCACAAGTTTTTCTTTAATTTTTTAGCCCTTCAACGAATTATTTGAAGATTTTTACTGTCGCTGCTTGAAGACTCTGCTGCATTGACATTGAGCCGTTACAATTTCCTGTCGATTTTCTTCCTGTGTCTGAGTGGCAGGATCTTTCTGTCCACTTCTGTTTGTTCATTTATTTATTATGTCTTAAAATGTTTTATGATTTCTTTTTTGTTGTCAAAAATAGGACAGTTTATATAACATATTTTGGTTAGTTTAGATTTTGGATTTTGATTAATTTTTAAAGGAGTTTTTGTTTGTTTTGTTTTCCCCCCTTACAGTGAGCTTGCATGGTTTTAAGAGCATGGGATTTCTCTTTCTGTGGTATACTGCCTGTGATGTTTCTGTTCCATTTTTAACCCTAATGTATATATGATTTGGGCAGAGCCTGTGCTCAGGCACCTTGACTCCGTAAGGTTTTTGCAATCTACCATTCTCTTCTTGTGTACATCGAAGTGCACCCTGAACGCGTTTCCAAACCCAACTGACCTGGCTTTTACCCTTTTACAAATCCTTTTGGGTTTTCTCCCTCCCTCCCTTCCTTCCTTCCTTCCTTCCTTCCTTTCTTTCTTTTCTCCTGGAAATGAGAAATTTATTTCTGGATGTAAATATCATTCCTCCACTCTTGAAAACATGCACGGTTCCCACTTCCCTCCCCCCTTTAGAACTTTCTCACTTGGAGACAAATTAAGGACGCAGGAGGTTTGGTACATCCATCTGCTCTTTCGCTCCTGGCCCTGGTGTTCTCTGCTTTGGTGTGAGACAGGCAGGCACCTGTCAATTTTATGCAATTTCATACCTGTTTTGAGAATAGTCACTGTCCTCTGTGTTGCCAGACTGAATGTTCTGAGTCAGCCATCATTCTTTGGAAAGTTTATTCTCCCACTACCCCACCTTTTTATTTGTCTTCTAGAACATAGTTAACTATGTGTTTGACCTTTTTAAACTACTCTTTAGATACCTAAGGCTCTCTGTATTTTTTTATTGGTCATCGGAAGTCTTGATGCATTTTTGTATAGGAAAACAGAGAAATGTATCATGACTTTCCTAACGACCTAATGATTCGATCTCTTTCTCTCCATTTCTCATATTGAATGGTTTCCATTGATCTGTTTTCAAAGTCATGGATTCTTTGGTTCGTCATCCTCATTTTGCTACTAAAGTCTACTTTTTATGTTTTGTTGTTGTCATTGTTGTTTCTAAAATGTCCATTTGGCTTTGGTTATTTTATCTGCTTTCTTGTGATTTTGCCACATTTTCCTGCCTCTTCCGATGTAAAGTAATTTTGTGTTGCATCTTGAACATTATGGGTTTTGTGTTGTGTAAGTGCTGGATTGTGTTCCTGCTTCAAAGACAGTGGGTGTCTTCATTGCAGTGGGCACGCCTGTGATCAGCATCAGGGGGTAGCTGCTGTCTGTACTCGTCAGTTGCTTATATCTCATATTGGATATTCAGCTTTAATTGCAATCTGCCTCACTCTCCCTTGTTCATGTATGGGTTAGGTTTACTGAGTTTATTCACAGAATCATGGGATCCTTTGGCTCTCTCTTACGATATTCACTTTTTATTCTTCTGTGGCTGTTGTTGCACTGGAGCAAGTACCTCTGACCCAGAAATTCAGCTGTTTTCCCTGTTGTGATTTTACCTCCTTTCCAGTTGACTTTTCAAGATCAGCCTTCTCTCTTACGTCCTTAGATTAAAGCCGCTGAATAAAAAGGCAGCAGGCATGGATGTACTCTATCAGGGTCTCACTTGACTCAGGACTCCACTCTAAAACCTATAGCTTCTGTTAGTCTCCAGTATCCTCTGGTATTTCAAAAAATATTTTGTATAGACTTCACAGCTCTGATGTGTGAGGGTTTTAGTTTGTTAGAACTCAGCATTCTAACCAGGAGCAGAAAGTCTCTATTTTAAAAAACAATTCTAAATATGATTCTCAAGGCATTATATGTTCATTGTGAGAAACTGGGAAGGCTTAATAAATTGTAATGAATATGAGAAGTCATCAGCTGTAATCCAGTTTAATATTTTGATATAATTCTTTTAGTATTATATAACTGGATGTGCGCTATATAAAAAAATTTTAAATCTCTTTTTACTTAAAATTACATGACAAGTATTTCTCCATGCTGTTAAATATTCTTGGTAGGTATTTTTATGGCAGTGTGGCATTCCATTTGTTTGGACGTAACAATTTATATGACCATTTCCTAATGCTTCCCATGTTGCTGGTTTGTTTTTTTACTTTTTTTTTATATATGACTCTGTGCTAGACATCTTTGTGTATACATCGATGTACCCTTTTCATATTATTTACTTAGGATAGATTCCTAGAAGTAGAGAAAGTTGATTTCTGTGTGTATGGTGATGGTTAAAGTTGTTTTTACACACACCCAAAATGCGTTTCTGAAAGTTTGATCGATTTAACACGTGTGACAGTTTGAAGCTTCAACTGTAAGCACTGGCTTCGTTTGTTTGCTGTTTAGAGCTCTCATCAGCTTTTTGTGATTAACAGTGTGATCTGTCTATTTATTGCATTACACAGGGTCCTGCTGCAGGCAGTTTTCCTGCCTCTGTCCTCTGAGGCGACTGCAGGCATCCACCACATATTGGCTCTTTTTTTTTTTAAAAAAAAAAAAAAAAGAAACTTATTTTTTTTTCTGGGAGATAGAGTAAGAGAGTAAGAGTGAGAGAGAAGGACCAGCAGTTAGCGTAATGGCTATGTCGCTGGACTCCCACGTAGTCGACCGCGGTTCGAGTCCCGGACCCGGCGGCTTAAACTCACGCCGGGCGCGTGTGCGTGCGTGCCCAAGATCCCGAGAGGAGAATGGAGGAGAAGGGATTGCGGCGTGGCCATCCCCCCTGGGGGGGTGATTTCCTGCTTTCTATCTCTCTGTCTCTGTCTGTCTGGCGAGCGCACGCGCCCTGTAGCAAAAACCTCTCCAAAAAAAGAAAAAAAAAAAAAAAAAAAAAAAAAGAGTGAAAGAGAAAGAGAAAGTGAGAAAGCAAGCTGCCCTGTCTGGGAATTGAACCATGGTCAGTCTTGGATTCCAGAGCCCTTAACCACCATGCCACCTGCCAACCCCCATCTTAGTTTTTTTTTTTTTTTTTTTTTTAACAGTGGGCTGATTGAAACATAAAAGTAATTTTAACCTCTTCTTAATTTTCTTTTTTAATTTAGGATTTAGGTCATTTTTTTTTATTGTTGTAAAATATGCTTTCTTTCTATTTTCATATTTTTCTGTATGGGTTCATATTTGGTCATGTTGTGTTATATGACTGTAATTCATGCTTCATTTCTGTACACTACGACTTCTTATTTTGGGCTGGCCCATTGACATCCTGACTGGATGTTGGTTTTGGCGGGGATTCTTCTATGACGGTATGCTGCGTTTGATATTTCCTTAGGGGCTAGGGACGATGTCAGGGCGGTTTTTATTTTTGCAGTATTACTGTGTTCATTTGGTGCCTAGCTACAATGAGGGGCAGTGGTAAGTAAGATAAGATACAGTGTATCTTCAGAGCTAGTGTCTAGTTTAGTGACATGAACTGAGGCTGGTTTTCCACTCTTGCAATTCTACTGTTCCCTTCCATGTCGCACCCACTGAGGGTTTGTTGTGTCTGATCCTCTTGGGTCCACACTGTCTGCTGCTGTGCTTTCTATATCCAGGAATCCTGACTATGAGTGCAGTTTAATTACAGGACACCATGACGAATCATCTCATTAAATAAGAGTGATTCTATATATATTTACTGTGTGGAGAATTGTATAGGACTGACCAGCATGTCTAAATTATTAGAGCCAGTATTTTTATGTCTAAACCTGGGGATACTATACATAGAAAGAATAACTTTTCCTTTGATTAATAAAACCAAAAAGCAGAACAAAGTATTAAGATCCATAAACCAAATTACACAGAAATATGAAACAGTAGTATACTGGGAAAGAATTTTGGAGTGTGTATGTGTGTACTAACTCCATTTTACACATAAAGCAACTTTATGAGCATTCCTTGTTTTGCTACTAGTGTCCCTTTTTCATCCTATATTGTCAAGAGTATCAACTATTATGGTATTTACCCTTCCTAATAGAATGTGGCAGAATAACACAAGATCATCATGGAAAGGGGGAGGGGTCAGTGGAGGCTGCAGATAGATTTTAGACTTGAGGCCAAGTTCACTTCCAACATTGAGTGAAGAAGGCTTAATGATGACAGGCAGAGTCCTCTTCTGCCACTCCATTCCCTTGTCCAAAATCCTGAGACAGCCACTTGGGGCGTAGTCATAGTTCGGTGAGTTTCAGCAAGGTTATGTGGTGTCTGCACCAGTAGCAAGTCATTCCGCGTAGGCTCAGGCCTCATCCGGTAACCTGGTCCATTGTGATCACTCTGGTGGTATTGGTGCACGTGCAGCATAGGGGCAGGCTTGAATCCTTGGACTAGCTTCATGTCAGCTCAAGCATAGTTTTGCCACCAAATGAGTAAAAATAAAACGTTTCATTTTCATTACTTTTCAGAATTCAGATATCAGAAAAATGGATTATGAAACTTTGCCAAATATATATTAGAAGGAGAGAGGAGAGATGTGAGTAGGGAGCAAATCACCAAGTGGGGCAAGGAAAGAACTTAAGACTCCTCCTGTGGGGGGACACCGGCCAGTGTAAGTGCTATCTGACATCCTGCAGAGAAAGGAGGTGAGGTTGGAGTCACTGAAGGTTTTTGAGCAGAGGAACAGAGTGGATTAGACAGAACTTCTTTTAAAAAGCTATGTAAAATGCTTGTGGAATGTAGGCTGGATTTGGACAGGAAAACAAGGGGAAGTAGAGAAGGCAGTTGAGAGACTTTTGAATCACTATGTGAGGGGGATAATGAAGGCTTAGAGAGCGTAGTAGTGGGAATAGAAATAAAATACGAACTTAAGAAACATTAGAAGAAACTATACGATTTGGGAATTCATTTGAGGTGAGAAGATAAACAAATGAAAGATAATCGCAAATTTCAAAGTGTATAATTGGGTGATAGTTTAGGAATTTAGGGGTTAAGAGATGAGGATATTAAGTCTGGGAATCCTGACAAATGAAAAGCCACATTCCAAAAATAAGTACTACATGCCATATGCTCTCCAAAAAACTGAGGGTGGTCGGTGGCTGGGTAACATGATGGACAGGTGTTTGGGACCTAGTGCTTTGGGTTTTACCCTGGTCCTGTCAGTCATTATCTTTACCTTCTAGTCACTAAGATTTCTTACCTTAAGCATTATTATATATATTTTTTGAGATTTCTCCTAAGGTTGATTTTTTTTTTTAAAGGATTTTTTGCTATAGGGTGTGTGTGTATGCTTGCTGGAGAGATAGAGACAGAGAGGGAAAATGAGAAATCACCCCCTGTGGAGATTGGCCTTGCCATAGATTTTGAGCACACACCCTCATGCACCCAGTATGAGTTTTCAAGTCTTTGGGTCTGGGACTCAAACTGCAATTGGCCATGTGGGGATTCCAGCACTTTAACCACTATGCCACCCGCTGGTCCCCTAGGGTTGATTTTTTTTAATAAGTTCATTTTTCTTCTGCTTTTTTCTTTTCTTCCTCTCTTTTTATTTTTTCTTTTCATTTTTTATTTATTTATTTATTTATTATTTATTATTTTTATTTTTGATGCTTTTTGGATTTAGGGCATGCACACATGCTCATGTGTCCAGAATGTTTCTCAAACCATTCAGTCCTCATGGTCTACCATGTGAGATCTAGGCGTCATAACTGCCAGGCCATGAGGCTGACCCTCCATTTTTATAAATATTCAGTTTGTAATGTAGAGAGATCTTCCGCCTCTCTTTCATGGGAAATGTTCGGAAAGTAGCCAGACAGGCTTCTGAGGATTGTGAGAAAGGTTGGAGCCTGAAAGACATTTGTGGTTCTTATTCATAGAGTTGAGGGCTGGGCAGTGACTGTGATGACAAGTGAAAAGGAGAGGCTGTAGGCAGAGCCTGAGAAGTCTGTTACACAGAGGCCTTTGACTGAGGCAGAGGAGCGAATGTGGGGAAGACATAAAGTGAAGGATCAGGGAATTTCAAGGACTAATTACTGGCCAATAGTGTTGACTGATAATGAGTTAAATAACTTAAAAAAAAAAAAAGCGGGTCTCCTTAAGCCTCTTCCTGGCCCTGTATTTCCAACATGCCTCTATCCATGGGTCTGTCAGTAGTTGCTGTGGTTCCCCCAACCCCCTTCTCCATGCTGTTTAGGTACCAGCAAAGGCATTGATTGGAAAATGGAATCTAATCCAAATTGTTGGTTTGTTACAATGCCTCTCAATGTCTCATTTTTGTGGGAAGCGCCCAGTGTGTACTTTAGAGCTAAGCTGTGGCTTCTGCGACAGTGAGAGGAGATAGTGCTGTTAGGAGGGACTGTCTGTGGAAGAGAACAAATAGCAGGTTGGTATTAATTCTTCACTGTTAGTTACTGTTGATTGAGCATCTGCTGTGTTTTGAGGGAAGCTCTTGCTCTTGTTAAAGGAGTGAATCACTGACAGATGAGAGGTTACCTAGATAGTTTCTCATTCTTTTTATTTAAAAAATGTTTTATTATCTAATTTTATTTATTTATTTTAAATGATCATTTATTTATCTATTTTTACATTTTCCCACATTTACTTTACATATCAAAAAATTTTTGCTCATACTCCATAGTTCTTGACAGTTAATAAACAGCTTTTAAAGTAAAAAAAAAACCTGAATTTTAAAGATAATGTTCAAAATATTTGTTATAATTTTGTTTGTGAATCTGTAACAACAGAGACAGTACAGTTTTAAATATTTTTGAGAAAATATTTATGTGTCAACTACTTAAACTGTTGAAAAGCAAACACTCAGCACACTATTCACATGTAAACCTTCTCAATTCAGCCCTGCCTACCAAGTGTTCTGTGATATACCATCTGCTAGCAAAGATCAGTTTCTTTTTCTTCCTTCTACGTTTTCCTCAAGGTAATCCACTGGTTGTGGTTGCTTTTTTGCAATCTCTCCTGACTACAATACTAAGCCGGAAAAGTCCAGGTATTTTATGGTATGAATTCTTTCATATAGCTTCTCTAACCCTCTGCCAGGCAGAACTGCTTATGGTGCCAGGCCATTTTTCCAAGAGCTTCTGCCGGCTTCCTTGAGATTTACCTTAGTTACATAGTTTTCTGGTTTAATCTTCAGATATGACATTCCAGTCAAAGCCCTGTCTAATAGCAAGTACTTCCAATTTCTGATTCAAGGTGACACGTATTATCAAACTTATGCAAATAACTCTTCAGCCACAAAATAAGAATACTCCCAAATATGTTCAATTCTACAAGGGTCAGGAAGGGAGAAAAGTTTATGTTCCCACTTAACAAAACAAACAAAAAGAAAAGCATTTTCACAAATTGCTGAAGCTATCAACAGCTCAAAAGAAACTAAAATCCTTAAACAGGGAAAGCAAAGCATAGTAAAAAAAAGTCAGTAATGTTTTACTCAAAAGTCATAAAATTTTATTTTACCTGTTTAGTCTTATGTAATTAATCCCTCTTCTGTTGAATTTGCAGTGTTACTATGGTCCTATCTTTCCATTTAAATCCTGGAAGTTGGCATTCTGCATTATCATTGATATTTCTTGTCCCTGGCATTAAGTTGGTCACTTGCTTGGTTACCTTTTGTTCTTTTATTTCTATCTGTGTGTCTTTAGTTTTCCTGGTAAACCACTCCCTTTAGAACTTCTTGAAGAGCTGGTCTGGTGTTGGTAAATTCTTTCAGGATTTGTTTATCTGAGAATGTTTTATCTGTTATTCCCATATGAAGGAAAATCTTGCTGGGTATACTATTCTTGGTTGAAACTGTTTTTCACTTAACACTTTAAATATATTTTTCCATTCTTTCCTTGCTCTCATTGTTTCTCATGAGAGGTCTGATGTTAGCCTGATAGGATCACCTTTACAAGTAACCTGATGTTTCTCTCTTGCCAAATTTTTTTGTTTTAGAGGTTTTTGCTATAGGGCACATGCACTCATCAGAAAGACAGAGAGAGAGAGAGATAGAAAGCTAGAAATCACCCCCAGGGGGATGGCAACACCACAATCCCTTCTCCATTCTCCTCTCAGGTGCACGCATATGCTCTTGGCCTGAGTTTAAGCCACCAGGTCTGGGACTCAAACTGTGGTCTACTGCATGGGAGTCCAGCAACATAGCCATTATGCCAACTGCTGGTCCCATCTCTTGCCAATTTTAGTATCTTATCTTTCTGTACTTGGCCAGTCTGACTATGATGTGCCTTGGAGAAGATCTTCTTGGGTTGAGTCTATGTGGGGGTCCTTTGTACTTCTTGGGTCTGTATATTTGAATGCCTCTCTAGATTTGGAAAATTTTCTTTCAGAATTTCTTGGAAAAGATTATCAATGCCCTTATTAGTTTCTTCACCTTCTGGGGTACCAGTTATCTGGATGTTTGGGCTCTTAATGGCATCTGGTATTTCTCGTGTAGTATTCTCATTCTTTTGGGTTATTTTCTTTTTTTTCTTTTTTTGGGGGGGATATTTTTTTTCTAGGTCTGAGGTTCTGTCTTCAATGTCTGAGATTCAATCTTGTACATGGACTAATCTGCTTTTAATACTTTCAAGGGGGGTTTTGATTTTCTGTATTACAACCTTCATCTCTAACAGCTCTGTTTGATTCTTTTTTATGGTGTGTAGTTCCTCTTTCAGATTGTGCAAGAACTTCCTCACCTCCTGGAACTCATTGTCACTTTTCTCCTGAATCTTCTGGAGTTCATTGTCTATCAGCACTTTCATCTCCTTTAGTTTTGTCACTATGAATATTCTGAATTCTCTATCGGACATTTCCATGAGTTCACTGTACTGTCTGTGGATGATGAAGGATTGTTCTTTTCCCTTAGGGGAGAAATATTTCCTTAGTTTCTCATATTTCTTGTGCCTCTGTGGTGGTTTCTGGTCACCTGATGGATTATACTTTTCTCTCTAATTTCTTTGAGTTAATTTTGAGCTTTCAGAGGTGTGTGGGAGGAGGTGATCCACAATCTCTCTGCAGTTCCGTTTCCCTTATGCTCACCAAACAACCTGCACTTTTGACTTTGGAACTGGATATTACAAAGACTTCACAGTTTCTAGGGAATAGGTGCACCAAGGCTGCCTGCAGGGTTTCAGCAGAGAGTTCAGAGGCGTGTGTTAGGAGACAAGCCACGTTCTCTCTGCAGCTCTGTCCTTCTCCCTGCTTCTCACTCTGCAGTCTTTCTTCTCTAAATTTTAGTTATTTGGTAGTGAGTTCACTTATGGCTAAGTGCTTCAAGAAAGTTTCTGCATCTGTAAAATCATGTGTTTCCCTTTAATGTAGGGTAATTCTGTGACAAATTCTCTCCTCCACTGTACTTTGCAATGTAGTATCCACAGAAAGAGATTTCGAGTTCAGATTTATAAAAAGGCGTTTCTTCCTTCATGCAGGAGGTTCAGTAAGTGTTGGATTTCAGCGCTCCTAAAGTATTCAGCTGCTCGGCTACTGTGCACCAAGGCCTGTCGAGCCTCTTAGTTTGTAGACTGAAGAGCAGAATGGGAAAGTAAGGTTAAAAAAAAGTGAAAGGAAAAGAAAAGAAAAAGAGAGGAAAAAAAAAAAAAACTAGACAAAAACAACCAAAATGAGAAAAAAATTTTTTTCAGAAGGTAAAAAATAAAAACTGCTGCACGCTAGCTCGGCCCTGCGAACACACCAGCACACACCTCAGATTTAAAATGGCTTCTGAAATTAGCAAGAGAGAAAAGTCCTGAGGTAAGAACAAGTGTTTGAAAAATTAAAAAAAAATAATAAAAATTTAAAGAGAAAGCAAAAGAGAGACAGACAGAGACTGGGAGAGGACAGAGGTCGCCCTACTTGTCTCAAGTGTTTCAGGGATCTAGAAGGTGGGATTTAGAACATAGCTTCAGTCGCCCTGGCCACTGAACATGCCAGGACACATCTCCTCAGTTATTCTTGTAGTTCACTTATACTTCTTTTTTGTTGTTGTTGTTGTTGTTATTGTCATTAATTTTTTTAAAGAGTTATTTTTACTCATTTTATTTATTATTATTGTTTTATTTTGCTATAGAGCATGTGCACTCACTAGAGACAGAGAAACAGAGAGAAAGTGATAAAGCAAATCAACAGGTTTGGGATTGAAACTATAGTCAGCCAAGTGAGAGTCCAGCGCTTTAACCTCCACACCACCTGCTGGCCCCCATTAATATTTTTATAGAACCTTTTCTTAACTAAAGGAATTTTTTTGAATAGTGTGGATTCTTATGTGAGTAGATGCTCTAGAAGGGAAAGGGGAAATGAAATGTGCTTTTTTACTTCCATTTTTACTAGTTTACTGATTGATTTGCTATGAATTTGTTAAATATTTTGGGACATTCATCATATAGAATATGCTAAGTTCTGTTTGGTTAGAAAATATTTATTAAATAAACTTATTAATCTAGAAAAATAATTGTGATATTTAAAAGCCCTAACATAAAACAGTACACTTTTATTTTTTGGTAGTCCTTTTGAGTTTATTTAAGTCTGATGTATTTGCTTGTATTCAGTATAAATAAAAGCCCAATGGAAAAATATTTTTATATTATTTTTAGGAACAATGGTAGAATAATAATATTGGCCAAAATTTACTCTCATTGTGTGACTGCTTTGGGTGGTAATAGTGAAAGAGGTAATTTCATAATAAAATTTGGTAATGATGTATACATCGACAGTCCTTCGAAGTCCTGATTGGGCTCTTTAAAGGTGAGACTTTCAGATATTTAAATGTAATCTCTTCCAGTAATATTGAAACACAAATTTGTGGTGTAATGATCCAGTACTCACTCAACAAATGTCTGAACACTGCGTGCCTGCCAGGCCTTGCTGTTGGCCCCGAGGACACCACCAGTTAATGTGCAGGACCGTGGTATCTGCTCTTTCATGCTTTGAGAGGAAATTGTGCATTGAAACAAATTAGGACTTTTGAATGTTTGTGAAGCTCAACCTGTTACTTCCAGTTTTTAATATTCTCATTAAGGTTTCTTGCTTAGCCTTCCTAGAAAATGTTTTCTCTATAATGGCTTCTCTAGCTTGCATTTTTTTAAAGCATTAGTTATTTTATAGTGACGATTAAAATGCAAGGAGTACACAACCTCTGAAAAATTAGCACAGTGACAAACCATTTCCTCCCTTCACACGGATACTTGGATGTTTCTCTTTTCCCTTTCTTGGAGTAATGAAGCAGTCACCGCCTTGAATTCTATCGGTTTTCATGGAGCTACTGCCCTTCACAATTGTCGTGTCTCTCTGGTCTGCATGCACTTCATTTATGGTCTGGCTCACTGCTCTGTCTAGTTTTGCTGTCACCGCTAACCACGTCTTGGCCTGCCCTTTAGTGGTACCTTGTTCAACAGTGACTACATGTAATGGGCTTACCTTGTACCCTGTTTTGTTCTTTTGAGACTACTGGCAACTTTGACCTTTGACTAAATTGTTGTTAGTCCATAAATGTATTCCTTTGCCTCTGTTCTCTTTGTGATGCTTTAGGATTTTAGAAGAAATGACGGATTGTGTCAGAAGCTTTCCCAATGTAGGTGGTATAGAAGGGAAGGTTTTTGGTGAACAGTAAGGTCAATTGGATAAAGTGAAAGCATAGGAGACTAAAAGTCCTAACATCCCCCTCAAGGATCATTTCTGAATCTTTATTTAACAGTATTAGCCTTGGTTTTATGAATAACCTTCCCATTATTATGTTTAACATTAAAAAGAACATTACTCGGGGGCAGCAGGTGACGTGGTGGTTAAGGTGTCAGAGTCCGACATGGCTGACTGTGGTTCGAGTCCTGGACCAGGTGACTTGAAAGTGACACTGGGCACGTGTGCGTGTGTGCCCAAAATCCTGAGAGGAGTGTGGAAGAGAAGGAATTGTAGTGTTGCCATCCTCGTAGGGGGTGATTTCTCATTTTTCCTTCTTCTATCTTTTTCTGTCTCTCTCCTCTCCTTCGAGCACATGTGCCCTATGACAAAATAAAACAAAACAAAAAATCAAAACAAAAGAAGAAACAAAACACACACACACAAAAAAAACACAAAAAAATTACTTGAAGGTATGTGTTGAATTTTCTCACTTCAAAAAACAAAACAAAAACCCCCCAGAATTATTTATTTAATTTGCTGTTACTATTTTTAAATTTGAACAGAAAGAGAGAAAGAGAAAGTAAGAAAGCCACCAGGCCCAAGACTTGAACTGCAGTTGGCCATTTGGGAGTCCAGCACCTTAACCACCATGCCACCTACCAGCCCCAAATGTTCACACTTACATTAAACGTTTTAATTATGGGATAGACCATTTCTCACTGTCTTTTTAGCTACTTTAAAAAATAATGTCAGTAGAATATATTTTTAAACGTTTATCAGTTTTATTCATTCCTGACCGTGTGGCTGTGGACGTGAAAGGCGGCACCTGCTGCAGGGTCTGGTCATGCTCTGACCCCTTCCTTTAGCCTTCTGGCTTGCTGGGATCCTGAGCGTGCTTTGACAGCCCAGAGTGTCTCAGGTTGCCTGGTGTGGGGCTCTAACCACCCTGTTGGCTGTGGCTTCCCACACTGCAGCCCAGTGTGCGCTGGGGTGTGCTGCCAAGGCTGTGCCAAATATTTCTGATGAATGATTTTCTGGAGAGCTTATAGGGCAGTCTTATTTATTCACAGCTTTTCCTATACCTGGAAGACTGAAACAAGTGCTGCTGCCTTTTCTGCACATTATCCGTTCTCAATATCTAATATGCCCACTATCACTGAACATTTTTTTGGCATTGACTTAGCAGTTCATGCAAAATGTATGGAAATGACAGATTTTGAGTCACTAAACTGACTAACTGTGTCTAAGAGGGCATGGGCTACTTTGCAGAGCCCTACATTTCCTTTAGTTGAGGAAGATAGTCCCATTGTTAGGATGCAGTTCAGGGCATGACTCATGAAGTTGGACCAGTGAAATAGATCCCCTTTGTTTCTATGACCTAGTAGTGTGTTAGGCTGGCCAGTCATGAAATTTTTAGGTAAGTCTACCATATTTCACTAAAGGTAAGCAAAATGGCTTACTACTACTTTTTTTATTTTTAAGGGAGATTTTTGCTATAGGGTGTGTTTGCTCTCCCAAGTAACAGAGGGAGACAGAGAGACAGAAAGGTAGATATCACCCCTTTCCCCCAGGGGAAATGACCACGCCACAGTTCCTTCTTCATTCTCCTCCTGGGATCTTAGGTGTGCATGCGTGAGTTTAGTGTGAGTTTCAAGACACCCGTTCCGGGACTTGAACTGTGGTTGGCCATGTGGGAGTCCAGCAACGTAATCATTATGCCATCTGCTGGTCCCCTCACCTACTTCTAATAAGTGAACAAAAACAATTCTCTTCTCATTTCTTGGCGTGAAAATTTGAAGCCTGCAGAAATTAAACCAACTTAATGAAATGCAAACACATTTCAGTGACTAATTAGAAGGAGTTATGAAGTCAGAAACTTTAATTTCGACATTCGGTATTTGGGAAGGCTCATGTTCTAAGCACGCTACTTAGTTTTGCAGTTCTTTTTTATCTCTAATGTTTAAACAGGTAGTCGTTATCCCAGTGATCGGAAGTCTATTGTACGTAGTAATGAGCGACGGCAGAGTCATGGCGCAGCTATTGCCGAACTCTGGGGTGTGGGACGTTGCTGCTGCGATGGTGACCCAGCCCCAGTTCTGGTCCCCGTGACTCAGATCAGTTGTCTGGACAGGGTCCAGAAACGTGCCTTTTCAACAAGCCCAGGTCACAGGGATGCTGGTGTTGCAGAGGTTACCAAGGTGTGGATAATAGAGTACAGACACTAGACCCAAGAGCGGGGAGAGATTTTAAAGATGGAGTCATCTGGAAGTCTCATTTTACAGATACACATGCTGAGTCTCATAGAGATAAAAGGACCAAATAATGTACACAAAGTCACATGGGTGGATAGTGCTAGGGCTATGGGTTTTCTGACCGTGATAATGTTTCATATACTTCAGTTGAGATTTTCTTTCCTTTTAAAAATTTTTTGTTTTCTTCTTCTGGTGGAGAAAGAGAGACCTCTAGAAGGGTTCCCATGAGGCAGTCCACCCCCAGCTTGGACCAGTGTGGATCAGGGGCACACATATCCCCTCCGTGTTCAGGGAGGTCGCTGGATGCTGGCATGGGACCACTCCATGTGGGTCAGCAGACAGAGTATGGTGTTTTGCTGTGTCACTTTCACTTTTAGCTGAGTTCGAATATTGATCTGTACTATTTATGACTTCAATTAAATAATGAAGGTATTCTCTGGACATCTTATGAAAAGGAGTGGGGAACCTAAGACTTTCAAAACATTTTCTTTTTTTGGGTGTTGAACGTATTCATACAGACTGTCTAGAGTTTCCAAAGCTGTTTGTTGTGTTTTTCCTCTTCCCTTTAAGATCAGGGTAAGTGGAAATACTCCTGAAAGATTACCCCTGTCTTTGGATTTGGTTCACAGGTTCCTGGTGTTGTATAGTAGACATGAAAATCCATCTTGAGGGCATCAGCAGAAGTTAGTACTGAATAAACAGGTGCTAATATCGGGGGCCAGGTGGCTGACTTTCTCTAAGTCACAATGAAAGAGGTCCTTCTAACATCTCACCCTGAATGAGTGATTAAAGAAAGTGCACAGATACTAGTTGCCCAATTAGAAAACAAGATTTACCTTGAATAGGCTCCGGGTCAGATTACCCTTCAGTTCATATAAGAACTGTTAGTAAATGCATCATAATTCTCATCGAATCTCCTCTCATAATCACTAACATGTTTACCTTTTTTTAAATGTGCTTTTAAACAATCCCTCCCCAATTTTTTTCCCTAGTTGATAAAAAGTAAACATATCTGTCAGGTTGTTTTCTCACTTGCCATTATGTTCATTTTTCTCCAGTTGTTTTTGAGTTATATTTTTATATTAGTTTTTCTAAAATCTGTTTGCAGTATGTTACATTTTGAAACCTTTCAAAATTTAAAGTGGGTGGGAACCAGCAGTTAGCGTAATGGCTATGTCGCTGGACTCCCACGTAGTCGACTGCAGTTCGCGTCCCGGACCCGGTGGCTTAAAACTCACGCCAGGCGCGTGTGCGTGCGTGCCCAAGATCCCGAGAGGAGAATGGAGGAGAAGGGATTGCGGCGTGACCATCCCCCCTGGGGGGTGATTTCTCGCTTTCTGTCTCTATGTCTCTCTCTGTCTGTCTGGGGAGCGCACGCGCCCTATAGCAAAAACCTCTCAAAAAAAAAATTTTAAGTGGGTAACTTTGAAATCCACTGAATAATAAAATGTAGTCAATTTTGAATCAATTTAACTTCCTATACTTTTTCTATTTGGATGAAAATGTAAACATTGAAATAGTTCCAAAGTTAAATAATATTTATTGTACTTTATTTAAAAACAGGAGTTACACATAGGCTTATTAGACCCATTCCTCAGCTTAAAGTACATGTTTCACTGTTAAATATCGGTTAAAATACTAGTTTTTTGTCTCTATGGCTTTTTTATAAGATGTAATAAGCAAAGTAATTTAAAGTCACCTAATGTTTTAAATTACTGCATTAAAAAGGTGCCTTATGCTCTTCATTTGCTTATAGAAAAATTGAAATGGTATAATAATTGTAAATTACCACATGTAATACATGCTTAACCCTCTTTCTATACTAAGCTCCCATAACAAATTGAAACACTTTAGTAATATTAAATCATTCATTGAGTATATATTACCAGAAATTTAATATTATTCTTCAGTTTTTTTCTTTATAAAAGGTCTTTTTTACCATCAAAGGAACCATATGTGATTTTTAGAAAATGTTTTTGCCATTCCATTTTCTTCAGCTCTTGTTATTAAGATTTAGAAAAGCTATATCAAACAAAATTTAGGCGATCTGGGGTGTTCTACTTAGTGTTTTTCTATTCGAGAAGTATGAAGGCTGAAAGTGTCTCTTTCCGGGAGTAGTGGGTGGTGAACCCAGCGTTTGCAGCGCGTGGTGATATGTGAATGTCTTTTGTCATCTACGATCATGTTCATGTTGGTGAGCCCGGACTATTAGAACTGAACTGTGCTGCTTTGCTGCAGGTCAGCTTTCATGGGCAATTAGTGTCGTAACAGGACTTTGGTCACAAGTTGTCCCAAGTGTTTACCATGAAGACATCGTCCTGCGGTTGAGCAGCGATGTTCCGTTGGCGTGATCTCGTGAAGCATTTCATGTTAGCCTTTTCTTTGAGACAAGTCAAGCAACTGCTCCTTGTTCCATGCCTGGCATCGTTTTGTTAGAAGCCTTAGGCCTTTCAAATGTACTGGCTGTTTTTTCTCCTTTGCTCATCTTGTTTGCTCTTGTCCCCTTTCGGTAGCTGTCAGAGGCCCACATCGGTTTATTCTTCTGACAAGAATGAAAAGAACGATCTTCCTGCTGTTTGGCTCTGTGTCAGTATCGACAAGTTGTGTGTGTCTGACGCTCCATGAGGTGACTGGTTCCAGCAGTATGCAGAAGTAAACCAATAAATCTTCAGTGTCACTCCACTCCGGGCCACTTGATTGCTCTTTTTACTCTAAATGTCACCATGGAAACGAACGCTTCTAAATGAGGTTTTCTCCCCCAAACCACACAGTTACGCAGACCCTTGAAAAGGTAGATTGTGTTACCTCAGTTAGCCCAGCTGAAATCATCGGGGGATACCTTGAAAACTTGAAGTCATTTTAGTCTATTTTCACTTTTATATAATCATCTTATGCCTTTTTGTTTTGATAGGTCATTTCTGTGAATGGTTATAGATTTTGAAGTAAAGACCAGAATATCTTCAGTGTGATAGTTTTCTTATCCATAGCTGTTTTTAATTTAAAAAGAGACTATAATTCATTGTCTTTGAGGATGATATTTTTAGGTACCAAGAAATAAACTGAATATTCTCACTTGACATATGAATGTGACTTTGTGTGTATTTTCTTGTTTATGTTGAGCCTTTTGGCTTTCAGTTTCCTTGTCTTTTTTTTTTTTTTTGGAGAGACTAAAGTCACACACAGGTACATTTTTGTGTTTATGTAACATTTAGAAGTATTGGTTTACCTTAGTAGCATTTCATCCAAGTGATTTTTCCATATTTAAGTTTAGTAATTCTCTACCATGCAAAGATTTCAGTTTATAAAATACCTGGATTATGTAGAGTCAAGGAAAATGTGACTGTTAGTGTCTCAGGTTGACTTGTATTATAACCAAGGCTGGCCTTTAACTTTCACCATTTCTTTGAGTTTAGGAATCTCAATGAAATTACTCAATTATTCATCTTAATATTTTCCTTTTTGGATAACTTCCAATACACCAAAAAGTTTATTTTCTTTCTTGCATAGGAATGATCTTTTTTTTTAAAATCTGTTACAGACTTAGGATTTATATCTCTTAGTTGCAAATATTTAATATCTTCAGAGTGAATACTGAATATATTGCCCTTCACGTATTGACCGGATGCAGTGATAGAATATTGGTTGATAAGAATGTAATGTGTTTTTTATCAGCTAGCAATTGTGAAGGTATTTTTGTTTTGTCTATTTTGTATATTTTAGAAACAATGTTATTCAAAGAAAATACTGTAGATTTATTTTAATAATCTGGTTTCTCATGGTGGAATGGCCTTTACTTTAAGGTGGTATTCATTTTATATGCCCTCATTTTAAATTCCAAAGATTTATGTTTTGTGAAATGTGTAGAATATTTTCTAAGACCTATTATGTTGTTTTTCCATGCCTAGCAGTGATATAATTAAGATCTGAAATTGGGCCTAATTTTAGCTTAGTAAATATACTAGCTTAAAATGGATATGTGCTAAAAAAGAGATAATTCATTTCAATTGTGAGAACTGTAAGCCATGATAAATGATTTTCCTTTACAAAATTCCCCATCTCTGAGACAGTATTAGTTTTTACTTTAATTACCGGCTGCCGTAATGTTTCCTATCCATAACTGTCTGCAGAATAGACTGTTTCTGAGCAGAGGGTATGGCCTGTTTACTCAACCGTTGAGAAGAGTGCCCAAGTTCTACCAAGTCTGAACTGCCACGCAGGAGAGTGTCCTTCATTTAAATATTTAAATATTAATGTTTAATTGTATAGGCAGAAAACTTCAATGTCATTTTAAGGATATACAACTTTACCAGAGAGTCTTTGTCCATTATCAACCTTAGAGCCTTGTCTTGAATCTTAACACCCTTCCAAGGATGGAACCTTGTAGCCATATTGGAAAGTTTGAGTGTGTTCACCTTTTTCTTTTCTCTTTTCCCTTACATTTAAAAAACAATAACAGAAAAGCTGTCGTCAAGGGTGGCTCTCTCAAAAATGGCTTAGTTGACATTAGCTGAAAATGAGCAGAACGACACTAACTACTAATTGATTACAGTAATTACGCAGTCTTTGGCTAGTTTGTATTGGGAAACTCTATGTACTCCTGGAATAAATGTGAACTTGCAGAATGCAAGGAAAAGGTCACTCTCATTTGCATGATAGGCTTCATTAGAATATGCTGAGGACGGGACCTAGTGTTTTATGACTTCAGGTGATGAATAGCTACCATATTACTCTGCTAGATGAAAGCATGTTTCAGTCACCTTAATTTACATGCTTTATTTTTTTAATCCAAGAAAAATCTTTTAGGTTATGGCAATAAGAAGCTTACTTACTATGTCTTGAACTAAATTATTTCATATGAGTGTGTTTTTTGAAATAGCAAATCTTTTAGGTAGAATTATTTTAAAGGATATCTCCAAAGGTAGAATTAGAATAATTACATAGCGTTTTCTCCATGAGCTATTTTAGTGTTATAACTTTTGTTAGTCATAAAAGAAAATAGTTTTTAGTGGTTGTTTGAATAAAATATAGATTAACTCGTTGGAGCTATAATTTTTGATTTCAGCTTAGTCTTCAGTATGCTGTAGACTTATTACCTACTGGGCTTTATTGAATTCTAGAATACATTGATTTTTACTTTAAAATAATGCAATTTCATCACTTCATTAATTTTTTCCCTATAACATTTATGCTTAATTAGTACTATTTCTGTACTGAGATTTTTTTTTTAATGTAAAGTGTAGGTACATCTCTTATATAATGTCATTTTTGCTGAAAACCTGCACATAGAGGATGCTTTTGTCAGTTGTTTTTATGGCATTTGTTCAGTGCAGAAGTTGTAGGGATTATATAGAAATAAAAATAAGAATAATTCTTTAAAACTTATCCCAATGTACATATTTTTAAAGTCAAGAATTGTGTTTTCCATTCTATAAACGTTCTCATTTACGGTCTTTGATCATGTAGTGATGACTCCTATTAGCTGTCATTATCCTTATATTCTCATTATGAGAGAAAAATAGTCTTGGCTCCAAAAGTATCTTTATGAAAAGTATCAGCTCCTAATTAGCAGTGACTATAATCTGTGGGAACACAGGGTTAACACTTCCAAGATATGTTGCTATTATAAAGTTTCTTCATCTTGGAGAAGCCATTCGCGCTAGTAAAACCATGCAGAGAATGAAAAAGTGGACAGTTTTTTCTTTTATCAAATGTGGTTTTGTAATAAAATTGTACAATGAGCTTGCACAAGCTTTTTAAAATATCATTGCTGCCACTGAAGAGGTCTATAATTTATTTATTCAGGAGTGTTGGAGGCATTTTTGATTTATTTGTTTATAGAGAAGTTTTGTTAAGCAAGATAATGAGCAGAGGTGGTGTTAATCATTTACTGTGCAACTCGAAAGAAGGAAAATTTTGCATATCTTTAGCACTATTGGGGGAAATAAATTCATTCAATGCTAATGGTCTATCTATATAATTTTAAAAAATCCTGTCCTACTCTGGTGATATGTAATGCACGCTTGTGTTTTGCTAAAAGCTGAGCTAATCAATACGTAATTATACATTTATATCTACATATGTATTAAGTGATTATGATTGTTATCTGGAAAGAGGACAGATTTATTTATTGTTGGTTAGTGCCTATGGCACTACCACACTTTCTCATCTATGCCTTTAGATATATGTTTTTAACAAAGAACCACAGGTGTGAATACAATATACATCTCACACACGTGCACACACATACACATTTAGGTATATGGTTTCGGAAAGTCACAGAAATATTTTTCAGCATGTAATAATCTTGTTGTAATACTGATTTTTAAATTCTTGGAGATACATATTCTATAATTTTGAAAATTCTAGTTAAGTGAATTTTAATTAATCTTATATAATTTATGACAGAATCTTTTGCTCTATTCTGTTATTTTTGAGAACATTTAAATGTGTATTTAAAAATTCAGTGGCAGCTTTCTAAAACATTAAGACCAAGTTATTTCAAAATCTCTTGAGTGTGTTCTACTCTAGATTTTATGACAGTTTGTTGGATTATCTTCCAAGTCAGCTGAATTTCTGAAGATAAGTGTTACAGTATAATATAAAAACAAAGCCTGAGAATGGATTAAAACACAGATGCTGTACAGTAGTCCCCCTTTTCCATGGTTTCTGCTTTACAGTTTTTGTTACTTGCTCTACAGTATAATGCAGTAATTTGAAAGAGAGTGACCACATTCACATAACTTTCATTGTTGTATATTGTTCTAATTTATTCTAAGTTGTGACTGTTAATTTCTTACTGAGCCCATGTACGAATGAAGCTTTAGCATAGTTATGTATATAGGAAGAAACATAATTTGAATAGCATTTAATACAGTTTGTAATTTCAGGAATCCAGTGAAGGTCTTGGCATGTTTGTGTCATAGACAAGGGCAGACTGCTGCACAGTGGTAGCCTTGTCTATAGGGGCTGAGTGTCTTTTTATGTTCACTGCTCAATTAAGAAGGAGAATTTAGGCATATTTTCCAGTTGCTTTTCTGTATACAAATAGAGCAGTATAATACTCAACTTACGTGAATGAATACTGGAGAATCAGTACTGGAATTTCTCACTTCAACTTCAGGTGTGTCAGAGAAACTATAAATTCGCTTAAGGAGACTTGAAAAAATGTATGAGTCTTTCTGAATTAAGGAAAATTAAGAATTTTTTAATGTTAAAAATGTATATATGTTTAAATATTTGGTATTCAAATCTACTCACTTATTAGTTAAATTGTCATAGAAGTGATTGTGTGTTTACGTTAGAATATTAATAACTTGCTTGAATTTCGAGTACCGAGTTTTTGTAGTTTTGCATGAGTATATAGCACATGGTTCATTGTACTTGCATGTACTGCAGACCAAATCAGGAGATTACACGGTGCTGGTTTCTATAAGTGATCTCTCACATGGCGTTTGGTTTTGACTTGGTATCAGGAAGTCGTTTGCTGTTTTCCAGTGAGATTAATAGGCAAACTTATTCACTGTTGAGTGGGATGCACTTTTTCCTTTATTCATGCTAGAGTATGTATTCCTGTACACAAGAGTTGGGGGGGCAGAGAGAAAGACAGGCACATACATGAACACCCTCCCCGAGGTCTGGCCAAGCTGCAGTCCTGTTCCTCCAGTTCTCCAGCTCCTCAGACCTTGGGCACACCTCCCCATGCCTGGCCTGTTTCAGGCTGACCGGGCTGGGGATTCGAAAGCAGTTGCCACGTGGGATCAGGATTCTCTTGTGCAATACATTACCAGTGAGCCAGAGAGCTAACCTCAGAATGAAATAAATTTTATTTTAAAAAAAATTGCTAGAGGACACATGACATTTCTTGAGAGAGGTGGGGTGGGGGGGGGAGGCATGAGAAAGCACCCCCATGAGGGATGGACACATTGCAGTCCCTTCTTGTTTGTTTCTTCTTCCAGGATTTTGGGCACACACATGGCTCGGCGTGTTTCTCAAACCACAGGGTCCAGGACTTGAACTGCACAGTTGGCCCTGTGGGGTCTAACCCCTTTCAAGCCACCATGTTATTGGCTGTCCTAAAATAAATTTTTAATGACTGTTCTCCTTATTGTGAACAGTGAAACAAGGCATTGTTTTTGGTCTCTAAATTTTCAACAGAACTCTTACAACACAGACTCGTTGGCACTTTATGAGTATGTGAATGAAAACAAAGGCTTGGGACCAGCAGGTGGCATAATGGTTACATTGCTGGACTTCTACATAGTTAACCATTGTTCCAGTCCCTGACCCAGTGGCTTGAAACTCACACCGGACGCATGTGCATGTGTGCCCAAAATCCTGAGAGGAGAATGGTGGAGAAGGGATTGTGGCGTGAGAAACCCCCTGGGATGTGATTTCTTGCTTTCTGTCTCTGTCTGTTTTTGTCTCTCTGGAGACCACTTGTGCATTATAGCAAAAATCTCTTTAAAAAAAAAGAAAAAGAAAAGAAAGGCTTGCGTGCCTTAGGCGTGTATGTTGTTTGGTGACCAGGATTACACTGACTCACTTCTTAGTTCTAGAAACATTTGCAGTTCAGGTTCTTCTTCAATATATGTAAAGGCGCAGATTCAGTGGTATTTGCGTTTTCTTTCTTCCTCTGCTTCCATAATTTCTTAGTTATCCAACATGCAAGGCCGGAGTAGCACATAGGAAACAGTCAGTGAATGTGTTATATGGTTTTTCTTTCATTCTAACTGTAATGCCGAGACGTATGTGAAACGTAAACCTAAAAATAAGTCAGGGAAAATCATTGAAGAAATGATGAAATTGCAATTTGTAAGTTTATATTTTTAATTGAAATAAAGCAAAAGATAATAATATAATGAGAAATACAGTTTGTTTTTTGGTTTCTTTGTTTGTTTGTTTTAGATTTTTTTTGCCATAAGGCATGTGCACTCACCGCAGAGAGACACAGGATTACAGAAAGAGAGGGAAAGTAGAAATCACTCTCCGGAGGGTGGACCTGCCACAATCCCTTCTTCTCCATTCTCTTCTAGGACTTTTAGACATGTGCCTCATGGACATGTGCCCAGTGTGGTTTCCAGGCTGCTGAGTCCAGGACTCAAGCCCACTGAGTCAGCCATGTGGGATCAGGGCCTTAACCACAGTGCCACCTGCTAGCCCAGAGGTACGGCTTTGTAAAGATGGAAGTCTAGAAAAGGAGTTCTGCACTACTGTGCCAGTCCGGTATGCATTTTTGTATTTCAGTGTTTGGAGTTGTTCACTTTGTGTTTAGTTTTTTTTTTTTGTTTGTTTGTTTTGTTTTTTTTTAGTGCTAATAAGATTTTTTCATGCCACAACTTAGGACTTTTCTTTTTTGGGAGAGGTTTTTACTATAGGACGCATGTGTACACCAGAAAGACAGAGACAGAGAGATAGAAAGCGGGAAATCACCCCCCTAGGGGGGATGGCCATGCTGCTATCCCTTCTCCTCCATTCTCCTCTCGGGATCTTGGGCACGCACGTGCTTGGCGTGAGTTTAAGCCACTGGGTCTGGGACTCGAACCGCAGTTGACTACGTGGGAGTCCAGCAACATAGCCATTATGCTAACTGCTGTTCCCGGATTTCTTAATTACTATTCCTTGTTCCTAAATAAGTGCTCTCCCTATAGCTGTCTTGTACCTCTAATTATTAATTTAGATACTAGAATTTAGGGATATCTCAAAGGAAATGCTTAGAACTTTTACTCTTTTATATTAGTAATCTCTGCTTCTATTATCCCTCAGAGGTGGAAGTGAGCAGTTGCTTTTCTTAGTTCCTGTACCTGGAAGGTTAGAGGCTAGGAAAAATGCACTGAGCCCGTGGGCGCCTGCTTCAGGGGTCAGTAGCTGGAAAGGAGGCGATCACTGAAACAGGCACTCTTTTCCCAGGAAATGTCCTAACATTCGGACTGTGCCTTTCTTTTTTATTTATTTATTTTTAAAGCTCACCTCCAGCTTAACAAGAGGGAGAACATGTTCTCCACGACTTTTTTCAATGCTGGGTTAATATTCCTGGGAGCAGATGTGATTAAAAGCAAATTCACTGAACTTAACTCAAAAATACACCATGAAGGAAGACTTAAACTGATCATAAAGCTTTATGAAATGGTCCAATCTGTTGCAGTTTCTTAGGATTAATAAATGTGTACATGCTCATTTGAAGAACAAAAATGAATAAAATGTATAGAATATGAAGGCTCTAAGAAATTGTGATCTTCTGAGCATTGAATTAAAAGGTGTTCTGTATATATAAAAATATATTCCCAGCACTTCAATCAAGTTTTATTATTATTGTTTTTACTGTGTATTTTTTATGACATACTTTTTTTTAGAGAGAAATTTAGAATATACCATGTCAGTACTGTGGGCAGAAATAGAAAATATGCTACATGAATGTCCTGATGCTGCTGTACCGAATCGCCGTATACCTGGTAGCTTAAAACAACAGAAGTGTCTTTCCTGACAGTTTTGGAGGCCGGAAGTGAGAATGAGTGTATTGGGAGGAAAGTAAGGGGGCAGCGGGGCTGCTCTCCCTCCAGACCACTCTGGGAGGAACCCCTTCTTTGCCTCCTCCTTTTTGGTGGCTATCAGCATCCCTCAGCTTGTGGCCTCATCATCCTGGTCCCTGCCCTTTTCTCTTCTGCCTGTGTCACATGTCGCTCTACCTCTCTGATGGAGGTACACTTAAGCAAGAGTTTATCTGCATGGTTCAGGTAAATTTTGCTGTTTAGAGATCCTTAACGTAATAATATCTGGAGAGACTGCATTTTCTTTATTTTTTTAGGTTTCTACCATCGGGGTGTGTGCTCTCTTGACAGATACAGAGAGAGATGGTGAGAGGGAAAATGTGAAATCACCCCTGACTCCCCCTTGGAGGATGGCCATGCCATAATCCCTTCTTTTCTGTTCTACTCCTAGGATTTTGGGTATGCGTGCTCACATGCCAGGTATGATTTTCAAGCTGCCGGATCTGGGACTCGAACTGTGGTCGACCTTGTTTGAGTCCAATGCGTTAAATACTACCCCACCTGCTGGCCCCTGAGACTGCATTTTCATATAAGACACAATTCCCGGGATTAAGAACTGATATCCTGGGGGTGGGAGGGTGGTCACCATTCAACTCACTCCATATGTGTATGTTTACTTTGCTAGGTCTTGGCTACAAACCCTCTCTCTCACAGGTTCACTCGAGAAAACAAATAGATATTACCTGAGCCCTTATTTCTTACGTATGTGTGGGATTGATTGGGTCCACAGACACGTCCCTGGTGCCCAGGTCCAACCGCGGGGCTGGCGTTAAGGGGCAAGCACTGAGGATTTTAGGGAGAACAACACTGCGAGGTTGAGAGAAGGATCCGGGTATCTCCCCTCGTGTCGACATCTTGCCACTTCCCTGCGGGGAGGTGAGAGCCACGAGTGCTGGTCGAGAGGACCACTTGCCCCAGCGACAGCACTGCGGTAGTACCCGAGGTTTGTCTCTGGCCTCGCCTGCACTGTGTAGATGTGGTCATTGCTGGCGCGCTCCTCATTCTGAACCCGTTCTCACTGGCTCTCACTTTGCCATGGGAAGCTCTGCAGAGAAACCAGCCTTTTGTCCCACTAGCCGTGGCCAGCAGTCCGCTGTCCCCTGGAAGCTGGAGATCATTGCTGAGAGTGACTCTGACACAGCCCTTGGACAGTGTGTGGAATCATGGCAGTAAGACTGTCAGGAAAAATACTGGTTGAAGAAATCATGAATATAGTTGAGTATTCCAGAGTCAGGCTGGAGAAGCATGTGTAGCTGCATGCTTGTGTTATGCTTGTGTGTAAATGTGTATGTGCATGTATACATTTGTAAAGTACTACATGTATGTGGATGTATATATTTATGCAAATACACATATAGATGCATACATACGTACATATAATTTTATATACATATAAGTAAATATATATATAAATTGTAGGGTATATGTTATTATATATATATTATTATTTTATCTTACCTGAACTAGAGTGCAATGAAAGTCAGCTAGAATCACAATGATTTTTATTATAACCTCTATGAAATAGAATGATGAAAGGATGGTATTGTATGTTAAATTTAGAGCCAGGGCGCCTGCCGGTGGCGTGAAGGTTAAGGCATCTGGATCCCACATGGCTGACTGCGGTTCGAGTCCTGGACAATGTTTTTAAAAAAAAAAAAAAAAAAAAAAAAAAAAAAAAAAAAAAAAATTAGAGCCAGGTTATCCAAATAGGAAGAATTTGAAAAATACTTGCAGAAAATATTTAAGGGACCTGATATAGAAAAGAAATCTGATTATAAGGTATGTGGTAATGTCTTTGACTGGACCAATATGCAGTTTATTTATGATGGGAAAATTTATTTCATATGCTGTAATAATACACAGTGATTGAATGTAAAATAAAAAACCTGCAGAACACTGCTGTGCAGTGTAGATGTAAAATCTGTGATTCTTATTGTATATATATATATATATATATATATACACACACACACACACAGACACACACACACACACACACACACACACACACACATATATATATATATATATATATATATATATATTTTTTTTTTTTCATTCTGTGTCTGATATGTGTACCTTTCAAACAATACTATCAGTAAATTCTCTTGGTTGTCAAATCTATGAGGAGTCTTCAAGTTCAGAGAAAATGTATAATATGAACACTATGCATGGATATCAAAATTTCAGGCACCAAAATAAACTCATACTTCTAGTTTTTCCACAAATTCTCTATAGTCCCTTTGTGCCTAAGGCTGTGCAGTAATAAATGCTAGTTCCTGCATTAGAAGAGCCCTTCCAATATCATGATAGAGGAGTCTCTGCTTAAGAGCCCCCCTACCCCCCAGTGTGATCTGGGATCTGCTATTCTCTTTGAGTAAATTGCCCAGCTTGATTTTACAGTTACCTGCTAAGATGGAATTGGGAGTGAAAAGCTGGGATGAGGTAATATTTACAGGGGGAGAGCAGTGTAATTTTGCCTGGAATTCTGTAGCAAGTATGAAAGATAATGTGGCCATTAGAAAAAAATCTTGAAGTGCTTTTGAATGGGAAATCATGTGGTACGGAATTTTATGGACTCATATCTGTAGCTCTTTAGCCAAGTATGATAATAAAAATTCTGCTTTGTATTTATCATCCCACCTACTCTCATTAATTATTTAACAAAGAAGAATGATGGAAGACTTTACTTAAAATTTGTTTTTAAATTTTATTTCTTCCACAAGAGTGGGAGACAGTCAGGGAAGGTAGGAAAGGCAGGTAAAGGGAGCATTCACAGAAGGGCGTTATGTGTTGGTCCACGCCGGCTTTAGCCTGCCAGGGTTGTGGGCACTGGTGTGCACGCCAGCATGCATAGTGCAGCCTCAGGGTGTGAACCCAGAACTGCCCATGGGGCCTCCACATTGTGGAGTATTACATTACCTGTACCATCGCAGTGGGGCAGAGGATGGGACGTCTTTAAATGGTTAAGGAGACATGAAAATAGTCTCAGAGAACGTGTTTCCAATAAAGAAGCCATTGCATAAAGGAATCCTGTCTTTTTCACTTTACTGGAAGGCTTAAGAGAACATACAGTTTTTTTTGTTTGTTTGCTTTTTGTTTTTAAGAGTTTTTTGCTATAGGGCGCGTGCGCTCGCCAGACAGACAGAGACAAAGAGATAGAAAGTGAGAAATCATCCCCCAGGGGGGATGGCCACACCGCAATCCCTTCTCGTCCATTCTCCTCTCGGGATCTTGGGCACACACGCACACGTGCCCGGCGTGAGTTTAAGCCACCGGGTCCGGGACTCGAACCGTGGTCGACTATGTGGGAGTCCAGTGACATAGCCATTACGCTAACTGCTGGTCCCAAGAGAACATACACTTTTTTAGGTGTAAAAGGAGAATACACTTTAGAAATTAAAAGTCTGAAAGAGTTGTGATATACTTGTCCCCCTTAAATGTATATAGTATAAAATTATTTTAATAGAATTGAGAACAGTATTTTAATATGATTGAGAGTTAAAAAAATTGATGACTTCAATGCCATTTTTGTATTAAAAACAGCAATTTTATTTAGTTTAAAGTCACATTTTTCAAAGTTTTTTTTTTTTTTTTCAAATTATGCTTTACCTGTTTGCATATTCGTTGATGTAGTATGTGAATTACCCTACATTTAAGGAGGTTTTTTTTTTTTTTTTTTTTTTTTTTTTTTTTTTTTTTTTTTTGCTATAGGGCGCATGCGCTCGCCAGAAAGAGAGAGAGAGAGAGAGAGAGAGAGAGACAGAAAGTGAAAAATCACCCCCCAGGGGGGATGGCCATGCCGCAATCCCTTCTCTTCCATTCTCCTCTCGGGATCTTGGGCACGCACGCACACGTGTCTGGCTTGAGTTCAATCCTCCGGGATTGGGACTTGAACTTGACTACATGGGAGTTCAGCAACATAGCCATTACTCCAACTGCTGGTCCCTAAAGAGATATTTTTAATAAAAAAGTAAAATCAAAATTCAAAACTGTTTTCATAGACTAGATTATATTATTTTAGGAAAAGTGATAGGGTTCTTTTTAGATACCTCTTATTTTCCTGTGGCTTGTGTGCAGAATGCAGCAGTCGGAGCTCAGAGCATTCATTGTGGGTTTTTTTTTTTTAACTTTTTTTCCCACGTTTTTGCCATAGTTTCTGTGCACTCACTGGGGAGAGTCAGAGAGAGACCGTGAGAAGGAAAGTGATAAATAACCCCTAGGGGAATGACCACTGTAATCCCTTCTTCTCCACTTCCCTCTGTGCATTCTGGGCATGCACGCTTTAGAACCCAGCATGATTTTCATGCCACCAGGTCTGGAACTTAACCAGCTGTTCGCCATGTGAGAGTTCAGCACCTTAACTGCCACACCACCTGCTGGCCCCAGAGCAGTATTCATCTTATTTATTTATTTAAATTTAATTACATTATGCACTGTACATCAATACAGTATAGAAAATGAGATTTTCCATCCAGAGTACTGTACATTGGCTAGATACTGTACATTGACTTAATACAATACTGTATTTTGGCTCAATCAAGGATATTACCATACATGTTTTTATCAACAAATAATTTTCCATTTCTCATTTTTTATATATTTTGCTAACTCCTCCTCCTTGATTTCCTATCTCTTACCCTCTACCATTTCCCACCCCTTCCCACACTTTCTTTGGTATCTACAGTTGTTTTCTATGTCTTTTTTTTTCCTTCATATTTTATTGGCTCACTAAAGATCTTAATTTAAAAACTTCCAATAGCAAGCACAGGTGATATATACATATCTATGAACACATGTCTGATTTTAGGCATAAACTTCAGTAAGTAGAATGAACATAATATTAAGTAGGACTTGGCTGGGGTTATATAGCTTACTGCAGTCATTAAATAGGTGTTTTTTAAATGCATTTTTTAATTGCAAGAAAAACAGTTTCAGTCTTATTAGGTCAAAATAAAAAAATGTTAAGAGAAATTTGCTTAAGACTTAAAGCCAGGAAAAAGGTTAGGTTTCCATTCAAATAGCAGGTAGATGAAATTATCAATAGTTCAAGAGATAACAAAAATCCTTAAATCTAGAAATCAAAGCATAGAAGAAAATCAGTAATGTTTTAGTGTCAAGTCAAAAATTCCATTTCACCCATTCTGTCTCATGTAATAAATCTCTCTTCTATTGAATTTGCAGTGTTATTGTGGTCTGATCTTTACATTTTAAACCCTGGAAGTTAACATTCAACTCTGGACTTTCCCTACCATTAGGCTGGCTGTTCTCTTTGTTGTTTTTTGTATTTTTATATCTGTATGTGCCACTATAGTTTTCCTGGTGTAGCTCTCCCTTCAGCATTTCTTGGAGAGCTGGTCTGCTGTTGGTAAATTCTTTCAAGTTTTGTTTATCTCAGAATATTTTTGTCTTTTCTTCCCATATGAAAGATAATCTTGCGGGGTATAGTATTCTTGGTTGAAATTGTTTTTCAGTCAACACTTTGAATATATTTTCTCATTCTTCCTTTGCTTGCATCGTTTCTGACAAGAGGTCTGACGTTCGCCTTGTGGTATAGTAACCTGATGTTTCTGTCCTGCCAAATTTTGTATCTTGTCTCTGTCTGTGGTCTTGGTCAATCTAGCTATGATGTGCCTTGGAGAAGATCTTCTTGGGTTGATTCTATGTGAGGTCCTTTGTATTTCTTGGGTCTGGATATTTGAGTGCCTCTCTAGGTTTGAAAAGCTTTCTCAGGATTTCATGGAATAGATTATCAATGCCCTTGTTAGTTTCTTCACCTCTGGATTCCAATGATCTGGATGCTTGGGCGTTTAATGGTATCTAGTCTTACTTGTATGTTATTCTCATTTTTGGAAGGTTATTTTCCCAGTCTTTTTGGTAAATTTTTCTAGGTCAGAAGTTCTATCTTCTACATCCGCGATTCCATCTTCTGCATGATCTAATCTGCTTTTGATACTTTCAAGGGAGGTTTTGATTTCCTATTACAACCTTCATCTCTAACAATTCGATTTCATTCTTTTTCATGATGTGTATCTCCTCTTTTAGAGCATGCAAGAACTTCCTCACCTCCTGGAACTCATTGTCTCTTTTCTTCTATACCTTTTGGAGTTCATCTTCTCTCTTCTTTTGCATCTCTGTAAGCTTTGTCACTATGAATATTCTAAATTAGTTATCTGACTTTTTCACAAGTTACCTTGTATTGTCTGTGGAGGAGTTATCTTTTCCCCTAGGGGAGAGAGATTTTCTTGGTTTCTCATTTTTCCTATGCCTCTGTCATGGTTTCTGATTATCTGATGGATTATGCATTTTCTCCTAGTTTTTGGAATTAAATCTGAGCATTCAGAGGCATGCAGGAGGAGGCAACCTGCAATCTCTTATCAGTACTGTTTTTTCTCGCTTTGTGCAACAGATTCAATGGAAATTGAGGATTAATCTGACCCTAAAAGTATTCAATATTCAGCTACCACGTACCCAAATCTGTCTAGACACTCAGCGTGTGGAGGCTGAGCACAAAAGTGAAAAAGGTAAAAAGAAAAGGATACAGAAAAGAAAATAACCAATAAAAAGAGAGAAAAGAAAAAAAAAACAAAAGAGAAAAAAAATTTTAAACAAAAAATGAGAACCATGTAGTATGTGATTAGGATTCTCCAGCCTGGCTCCTGGCTAAATCTGGGGAGCAGGAGGGTGAAGTATGGCAGAAGGTCTTCAGTGGTCCTAATCCCTGACTGGGGCCGTTCAGAACTCAGATTTAGAAGACTGGTGATTGGCTTGTCCTGGCTTCTGGGTAGATCTGGGGGACAGGAGGGTAAAGTTTGGGCAGAGGGTCTTCGGTGGTCCTAATTCCCCAATCTTTATCTTTTGAGATCTTCCTCCTATGATAACTCCAAAAGTAGAGGCCTCCCTTTCTGTTGTCTAGGCGTCCTGTCTGGTTGTGCCTATTTCTGTCTCATAAATGCATTTTTTTGTATAAAAAAATAATGTGGCTATGCTGAACCTAGTTAGGTCTTCAGTGTCTACCCACTTAATGTCCACTTCAGAATAGTTAGAGGCCTCAATGCCAGTTGGGACACTTTTCTAACAGTTCAGAAATGAAATGAGGAAACCGCTGAATTGTTAAACAGAAGGTGGCTGGATGGAAGGGGGTGCATTCAGGGGTTATTAGCAGGTAGGACGTAATTGTTGATGCAGGGAAGGGGGAGGTGGGGTACTACAGATTGACCTAGATTAGCCACTCAGCTGCCTAGCTGGAGAGTGGTGGTATGTGTACCAACGGAGAGAGCCCAGGGGAGCAGCCAGGCTCAGGGGCCAGGGCTACAGTGTAGAGAGGGTGACATAGTTAGTCTGCTTTTGTTGCATTTAAATTGACCACAGGTTACTCAAAAATATATTTATAAACTTTTTTTTTTGCTCACTGATAGTCAACTAGAAAGAATATGGATGTAGTGGGTCAGGGTTTAGCCTGTCTCATCAGATCCCTGGATGTGTGTGTGTGTGTGTGTGTGTGTGTGTGTGTGTGTATGTGCAGTTACCTAAGATGTCTTGACTCTTGTTGAATATTTTGGTTCTTCTTTACTTAGCTGTTAAATAATATCGTGATAATGTCTTTTATATTTATTATGTTGGAGGTTCTCTGTTACTTTTTAAATTACTAAATTATATAAGAACCATTGTAAGGTTGTGTTTGAAATATGTAATACTCCTTTTTAGAATAAGTAGTGATACAATCTTAATGAGTTGTCACTGTTTTAAGATCTGTGAAGCACCCTAATTGGTAGTCATACAGGTATTTTTAATGGAACTAACCTCTTGCAATCTAAAATGTTGTGAAAGAAATTTTACTACATTACTTTTGGATTATCTTGAGCATTTTATTTTTTTTTTAGATGTTTATATCTTATGTCTATTGCCTCTAAAGGAATATTATGATTTCTGCTTTTGAGACATATTTTTCATATTTTAATTTTTGAAATAATGATGTGTTTTTGTTAATTGGTACCTTAATTTGGCATTATTTTAAAGCTGTTTTAAATCAATTGTGTATCTCTAAATTGTTCTCTCAGAATCAAGTCAATACTGTACATTAAATCATTATAATATACTACACAGGACATTTTTATTGTCATGGGGCCCTTTGATTAGTTGATTCCAATTTCTGCTTTCAAGTTATTTCTTATGGAATTTAGTTGTCACCATTTTATTTATTTATTCCATCAGGCACATGTACTTAACAATGAGAGACAGAAACAGGAGAGAGAAAGTGAGAAATCACCCCTTGTGGGGATGACCATACTGTAGTCCATTCTCCTTCTGGGGGTTTTGGGCACACAGGCCTAAAACCTGGCATGTTTTTGAAGCTACCAGGTCCAGGATTCAAATCATGGTTTGCTGTGTAGGAGTTCAGCACCTTAATCACCCCGCCAGCTGCTGGCCCCTAGAGTTTAGTATTTAACTTTTAGCTGGATACACTGATTTTCATGACCTTCAGACAATAAATCAACAATGAGAGTTTATTAATGGACTTCTTATTCCTCCTTTCTCTGTGGCATACTTGGTGAAATTATACTCAGTTATTATGATCTGCCTTCTCTTATTGAGCTGGGGTCTTCCACAGGGCTTGACTGCCCTTGCTCATTGTAGATGTGCAGTACTAGCCTCCTGTAGTGGCGCCTGCGGAGGGTAGCGGCTGGCAGGGTCGCCGCAGGACCACTACTGCGCAGCCTGGGAGCAGCTCTTCTCTGTGGTCCTCTGGGATTTCTATGGGCTTGGATGGATCTGCACTCCGATTGTTAATGTCAATACAGTGGGTTTTTGTAGCTACGTGTAATGCCTTTTATTTTATTTATTTTTAAAGGGTCATCAGAAATGTGTTGGCAAAGATCAAAGTAATTATTTACTTGCCTGTGTTCATTATATTTTCCAGGGTACTTCTCTCTCTCTCTCTCTCTGTCTCTCTGTCTGTCTTTCTCCCCCTCTCTCTGTCTCTTTCTTCCCTCCCTCCTTCCTTCCTTCCTTCCTTTCTTTCTTTCTTTCTTTCTTGCTTTCTTGCTTTCTTGCTTTCTTGCTTTCTTTCTTGCTTTCATTCTTCCTTTCCCTCCCTCCCTCCCTCCCTTCCTTTCTTCCTTCCTTTCTCTCTCTCTCTCTCTCTCTTTCTTTCTTTCTTCTTTCTATTTTTCTTGCTTTTATTTCTTCCTTTCTTTCCTTCCTTTTCCCGCCCCTCTCTCTCTCTTTCTTTCTTCCCAGCTAGATTGCATGTACAAGACAGACACAAACAGAGAGAAAGTCCTCTAATGGCTCATGGTCACACTACATTCCCACTTCCTCCATTTCTCCATCCCCTCTGAATTTTGATCATGCATGCACATTTGCCTGGCATGTTTTGCAAACTGCTGGATCTGGGATTTGAACTACAGTTCGGAAGTGTAGGATCTGGCTCTCAGTATATAGCATGCATAATCATTGTGCTATGAGGCTAGCTCATATTTTCTATATATTTTTTTAAAGAGTTATTTTATTTAACTTTATTTATTTTACTTTGACCAGAGAGGGACACAGTAAGAGTGAAAGTGAGAGTGAGACAGAGAGAGAGAGAGAGAGAGAGAGAGAGGTTGAGAAAGCATGACACCAGTTCTGGGACTCGAACTATGGTCGGTCATGTGGGATTCCAGTGTCCTTAAACAGCACACCACCTGTCAGCCCCAGTACCTTCTAGATTTTTATTAAATTAATACATATTTTGTAGCATATTTAGAAAATTAAAGAAAAAGGTAAATAAAAATTCTAAGATAATTTTACTTTCCAGTGATCATGACAGTGAACTTTTAGTTAAATATTTATTAATCTGTGTATAATAATACATTTTAACTACATTTACACACACACATATATATATACACATATGTATAAATAAATAAATAAATACATATAAATAAATAAATATATAAATAAATAAATATAAATTGTGAGGGGTGGATATGCTTGCCAGTGAGAGAAACCCCTTGCAGTGGGGTGTGATCATTTCATAATCCCTTCTCCTCCATTTCTCTTTTTTCTGTCAGGACTTGAGACTTGTACATGCATGTACTTGGCTTACTTTTGAAGCCATCAGGGCTAGCATTTGCACCATGATCAGCCATGTGGGATCTACTGCCTAACCACAAAGCTGTGGGGTTGGCCCATCTATTTTTATATATGACATGGAATAGAAAGCAGAGTTTTCTTTTACAACTTATTCTAAAATGTGTTTCTGTAGTCTTTTTAACCTGAAGCATGATTTACTGATACTTTTTTTATTGTAACTTCCTAACTTGCCTTTCACTTTTTTTGTCTCAGTAATGGATTTAAATGGAGGTCCTTCTAAGTCAATCTGTTATGAGCACATATGTTTATATTTTGCATAGTTTTTATTTCTTAAAACTAGATTTTTTTTTCTTCTTTTTTTGGAGAGGTTTTTGCTATAGGGCACGTGCGCTCGCCAGGAAGACTGAGAGAGACAGAGAGACAGACAGAAAGTGAGAAATCACCCCCCCCCGGGGGGGATGGCCACGCCGCAATCCCTTCTCCTCCATTCTCCTCTCAGGATCTTGGGCACGCACGCACACGTGCCCGGCGTGAGTTTAAGCCACCGGGTCTGGGACTCGAACCGCGGTCGAGTACGTGGGAGTCCAGCGACATAGCCATTACGCTAACTGCTGGTCCCAGATATATTTATTTATAAATTTAAAACATATCAGGACCAGCAGTTTGCGTAATGGCTATGTCTCTGGACTCCCATGTAGTCTACTGCAGTTCGAGTCCCGGACCTGTTGGCTTAAACTCACGACAGGCGCGTGTGCGTGCGTGCCCAAGATCGTGAGAGGAGAATGGAGGAGAAGGGATTGTGGCGTGGTCCTCCCCCGGGGGGTGATTTCTCGCTTTTTGTCTCTGTCTGTCTGTCTCTGGTGAGTGCATGCACCCTATAGCAAAAAATAACAACAAAATCAACAAACAAACAAAACAAACAAAAAAACTCTCCAAAAAAGAAAAATATAGAAAAAAACATATCAATTCAAATATAAAACTTTTTTTATACTATATAGCCCAAACAAAAATTACTGTAATATCTCTGTCTAGAAATATAAGAAGAATTCTTATGATTATTTGTAGAAGTATAGAAGTACATTTGAGTAGACTTGTATAATAGTGTGTCTTTTTCTAATTTAAGAATGTATATTGAAATTAATGACTTTTTCACTCCTTGAATGATTGGAAATTGTTGATTTTTGTGCGCAGAGTATCAGTTGACTAGTAAGTGTTTAATATTTTCTGTTAGAGTTCCAGATTTCCTTTGTAGCCAGTCCTCGTAGTCTCATAACTGAAAACAGTTCCGTGTCCTGATGCCCGCGTGTCGCCGTTGAGCAGTGAGGCGTCGTGACTGCCCACGTGCTGGCACGTGCCCCAGCTCGGGCTTCCGTGCTCACGGCAGCCACCGTGCACTGCTTTACTGTATTACGGGTAAGGAGTTAGAAACTTTGATGTGGCTTTTTTCTTTTGAAACATGTCAGAGTTGTATAAAATGTCCAGGATTTTCTTTTCTTTTCTTTTCTTTTTTAATAGGATAAGTACTTTTTACATTTTGGATATTGTTTTCAGGTAGCATTTTGGGGAAAAATATAGTACATAGAGTTAGTTTTTATGTCTTCTCTTGATGATATTTTAATGTAATTGCTGTTGTATTCCTTTTATCCAAGTTCTGGGGGCAGATATCAGCTGCTCCAATCTCAAGGCCCTTGGTCATCTTCAGCGTGTGCTGTGTTGGGTGTCAGGTGTGACCGCTCATCGCCGAGACGAGTGAAGCCCCTCCCCCACAGAGAGCACTGCTGCGGTGCCAGCAGTGTCTGTGGAGTGGCAGCAGGTGCCTTCTCGCTGTGTTTAGTCTGTCTTTAGGATGGGAAGGTATCTTTACACCTAAGAGCATGAGATGAATTTTTACATAAAATTTATTCAATGGGCCGGTCCCATTGCCTAGTGGTTAAGAGGACCAGATCCCACATGTCTGACTATGTAGTTTGAATCCTCGCCCCAGCAGCTTGAAAAACGTATACGGTGCATATGCAAGCATGTCCCAAATCCCAGCATGGAGATGGAGCTGTGATCACACCACATTGGGAGGTGCTTTCTCCCGCTTCCTCTCTGTCTCTGTGTCTCTTTGTCTCTCTCTGGCCATGCATAGGCACCTCTGTCTTACAAACAAGCACAAGAGGCATTATTTAATAGGACAACAAATAAGTTTGACTGGTTATATCATCCATTGTGTTTGGTTATATTTTAAATTTTTAGCTAGGGAACTACAGTTACTTTTTTAGATTTATAGGAGGTTTTCATATGGGAAAAAAACCAAGAATATGGGTAGATCAAAATATTTGGAAATTATTTACTGCAAAAATTTTAGAGAATTTAAGGGTTGTTTTCAGTAATTATAAAAAATTGGAAACTACTGTCTATTGGTTGCTATAATTTGATACTATTTTTGAAAAGCTGAAAAATAAGCCAAATTAACAATTCGGTATAGACTCCCCCCACAAAGAGAAAACTAAACAACAAAAACAACAAATAAGTAGAATGTGGACCAGCAGATGGCATAGCAGTTACATCACTGGACGCCTACATGGCCAACCCTGGTTCTAGTCCTGTACCCAGTGGCTTGAAACTCATGCCAGCACATGTGCATGTGTGCCCCAAATCCTGAGAGGAAAATGGAGGAGAAGGGATTGAGGCATGGCCATTCTTCCAGGGGGTGATTTCTCACTTTTCCTCTCACTGTCTCTCTCTCTCTTGCTTTCTCTGGCAAGTGCACATGACCTAAGGCAACCCTCCCCCCAAAAAAATTAGTAGAATGGGTATCAAATGTGGAAAACACAATTTTCAGTGTTCAAGGTAATGAACATGTTCAGATTCTTGATTTATTGCACACTGTATCGTACCCTACAAAGATAAATTGGGGCCAGCTGGAGGTGTGGTGATTAAGGATCTGGATTTCTGCATGACTAACTCTGTGGTTTGAGTCCTGGACCCGGCAGCTTGATAAAACATTACAGGTACCTGTGCATGTGTGCCCAAATCCCAAAGAGAATGGAGGAGAGGGGATTGTGGTGTGGCCATCCTCCTGGAGAGAGGTTTCTCACTTTCTTCTGTTTCTATCTGTTTCCTGCAAATATATGTGCCCTGTGGTAAAAATCTGAAGGAAAAACAGTCATTGGTTACCTTGTGAAGAATCAGGGCAGTATACCCCTGAGGTGGATGAAGAAATGTGCTCCTCACATCATAGGCGTAACTTGGTGTGCTCTTCTGGAGCCTTTTACTTTAGGTGGCTTTGTGGGAAGCCGGCCATTGTTAGGAAGGTTGGCACATTTGGACAAAAGGAGCTATCAAAGATTATACTGCATCTCACAGGCTAATCATAAAGATCAGATTCAGTAAAGGATTTAGAAAAAAGCCTAAAATGTAAGGCTTTTCTTTTCATCTCTCCTGTTCTTGTGTGTGTCTCCAAACAGAAGCATTACATACCGTGGGGCCACTGAGTTTCCATCTTGATTGAAGCTATCTTACCTTTGCCTATGTGTTTGATTTTTTTTTTTTTTTTTAATGAGATTTTTGCTGTCAGGCTCATGTGCTCGTCAGAGAGAGAGAGTGTCAGAAAGCGAGAAATCACCCCCCAGGGGGATTGCCACACTGAAGTCCCTACTCCATTCTGGCCTCTGGATTTGGGGCACACATGTACACAGCGTGAGTTTTAAGTCTCTGAGTCAGGGACCTGAACCATGGTTGCCTACACGGGAGTCCCGTGACATAACCATTATGCCCTCTGCTGGTCCCATGTGTTTGATTTTAGTGAAAGAACTCCTATTTTTGTTTTGTGTTAGGTACTTAAACATACTTTGCCCATCAGTCCCTTCAGGAAAACAGCTAATCGTGCAGGTGGTGCGACTCTGTGGTTACAGTTTTCCGTGAATGTTTAGAGTAGATGGGAGACCGGGTTTATCTAACTTAGGGTCCCGGTCTTAAGTCTGATGTTCATCACTATGGACGTCTCCTGAGGCGTCTGACCTCTGCCTCGCTGAGGGTCCTGGCTCATCTAAGGAGTCTGTATTCTTTTGTTAATTGTATTATTGAAAACTCTGGAACTTGAGTATTTCTTTTTCATTTGGTACATCACTCATGCTGAAATGTATACCGGTTTTCTTCCTAACATCCATCCGCGGGATGTTAATTAGGATTTCTTAATTCACTTAATTAAATGGCCACTCTATTCTTTTTTCTTTTCCTTTCCTGTTGCAGAGAGAGACATATTAACCATGAACTGTTTGTACGTAAACTGAAGGCAGTCATGATTTCAGCTAAGTTGCCTCACATCCATTCGTTGAATGAGGGAATTGCATAGTACTCATAATACAATATAATTCACCATGATTTATAGAACATATGTCTGAGAGGAGAGAGTGCATGAGAGGTGATAAATTTATCCTTATATTGACTTGACTTGATTGATATGGAGTTAAATATCATTAAGTACATCCAATGATTGGTTTTCCTTCTTTTTTAAAAGTTAGCATCTATAAACTAAGTTTGACATTTTATTTAATTGCTGAAGAAATGTAAGCTCAACAGAATTTCAGACACTAAATCTGTCTTACATATATGGTGTGTGTATATGTGTGAGTGCATATATGTTATCTTATTTATAATTAGTTTAGTTCTAAATATAATTAAAATAAGGATACACAGAAAGTATCTCCCTCCATACTCATGTTTTAGTGGTCGTCATTTAAAAGGATTATCTTGTTGGATTAAAACCCTGAAATATGGAAACTAGTTTTTGTCAGTTTGTAAATTGAAGACTGTTTGAAAGCTAATTGTTTTTTTTATATATTCATAGAAGGTATTCAGAAACACTTGTAAGAAAGGCATGCATGTAAAAAATCCTGAGCTTTGTCACGGGATGACTCTCTGCACCTATGCTGCTGTGTGGTGATGCAGACCTGGGGACAGGTGCCCACTGTAGAGCTGCTTCGGAAAGGCCCGCCCAGTCTGTGCTCGGCATGCACCAGGAAGGCTGCTTTTACCACACCTAACGGAAATAGTCACATGAATGTTAACAATGAGTGGAAACTGCAGAGAACTGAGATCAGTATGTAATGTGCTTTGAGGAGAGAGTGACATAAAATGACATTACCACATAGTATTATACAGAAAAATATTTTTGGCATATAATTTTTACACTAATATAAGTGAAGTTTAATGGCTTCTAACATTGCAGAATTTGTCAAAAATTCACTAGTTGGAATTCTACACAGTAAATACTTAAATGTTCTGGTTTTACAGCAAATAGCTTTCAGGCATTAGAAAATTAAAATGTTACTTGGCAATATTAGAATATCTAAAAATATTCTTACTGGGATTGTAAATATGAGACTTCTTCTACTAATTTTAGTTCACTGAAGGGTGTATGCGCTTGCTGAAGGAGGGAGGAGAAAGGAAGTGTGAGAAATCCCCTCAAGGGAATGGCCATGCTTCCATTCCTTCTCTTCCATTCTCCTCTTGGGAATTTGGGCAAGCACATGTGTCTGGTGTGTTTTTCAAGTCGTCAGATCTGGGACTCAGTTGGGCCATGTTAGAACTAGATGCCTTAGCCTCCACAGCACCTGCTGGCCCTGTTCAAACATTTTAATGCTATTTCTTCCTCCTAGGTTGAATTTTTCCCATCTAGCATGAATAAGTTCTTGTAAATATGAAAGCTATTTTCACACAATAAATTTTTTTTAACAGAATTATTTAATTGTATTGATTATTATTATTATTTAACTTACTACAGGGCATGTGCACTCAGAGAGAGAGACAAGGAGAGGTAGAGAGAAGCAGCATGAGGGGGTGAGCAGCAGGTCTGGGATTAGGCTGTGGGGGCCCAGTGCTTCACCCACCATGCTGCCTGTTGGCCCCACACAATAAGTTTTAACAGTTGGTCAGTCAGTTTTGTTTTCTTTTCCCTACATTGCTAATATTTTTGAATTACCTAACTTTTCCCTCCTCTGCATTAATCGACTCCCTGGTGCCTTTCAGGATATGGCAGCACCGATCAGACAAAGCTTAAGAAGACTTTGCTGCTCCAGACATGGTTATTTGAACAGCATTTCTACCATCAATTACACATTGTGGGTTCAATTTAAAATCAACTGATTATCATGTAGCATGCTTTTATTTAAAAACTTAGAAACTTATGAAGGTTTAATTTAATATAGTTTATTAATACAAATAAGATTTTGATTGTTTTAGTTTCATCCCTTTCGTCTTTAAAAGCGAAAAGAAAAAATTTTGTGGTTTGACTTTCTATCTATAGAAAGTGAAGAGAATTTTAATTTTATGGCAGCTGTGAGAAACAGCGCATTCAGCTTTCCGTAATAAGACGTGGCATTCCAAATGCCGCACGGCTGAGTCCTGTGGTCTTTACATCCCAGCGAGACAGGAAGGACACTGTGTGTGTGCCATGCCATTCTTACCTGTGGTGGTCCCTGACGTGGCAGCAGTGTCATACAGTAAATTCCGGTCCGGCTGACAGACGCTGGCAGCCGTAGTGTCACTGTGTCATCACCTCGTGTAACCAAAAGCACTCCCTGAAGCCAGTGTGTGTCGCCGCGTCCTAGATGAGGTCTTCATGGGTGCTGACCATAAAAGGTTCATCAAAGTAATGAGGCACGGAGAGCGCTTGGTGCTCATGGGCAGAGCGCAGCACCAAGGAGTGTGGACTGGCTCCAGCTGTGACAATAAAACAGCAGGTGGCTGCTGTCATTAGGGGTGGCAGATGAGGCAGGGGACTAACATTCAGCCCACAAAACTCTCATTTGTTAGCCATCGCCACTGTACCATGCAAAATAGCTTCCATCTCAGTCAATTTTACTTTGCAAAATATTATACATAGCCATCTGAATATTAGGGCTTCGCATGTACAGCCCCCCCCCCCCCCCCCCCACCTCCTTCTCCCTTCTCCTCCCAACCTCTCCTGGCTCCTCTGTCTCTGTCCCTCCCTTCCCTGTTCTGCACTAACCTGACCTAACCTTATTTGGCCTGACCTTTCTTTCTTTACCTCTCACTACCATTGGCCAGAAAAGCACTATTTTATCAAGTCATGGTGAGAATGGCTTGTATTATTCTAGTTACATCTGAATTTTTAAAGTAATGGTGCTGTTTTGGCCCATTGCTACCCTTACAATTCAGTTTTGCGTTCTGTCAACTCTGTAGAAGGTCTCACTTCCTTTTGAGTGCCACACTGTCCTTGCAGTTCCCTGCAAAGAGTTTAGAATGGCGGTGAAGGAGAGAGTTCAAGCATAGCAGAGGCGCCAGGAAAATTCTTTTTAACTTAGATTTTTCTTTTCTTTTCTTTTTAAGTTTATTTTTTCATTTCTTCCATGAGCTAATGCAAGGGATGGACTAGCCAGCCAGCCAGAGACAGCACCCCAAATAGGGTCCTGGCAAGGTGATCTGCCCCGCTCTGCAGCCAGCTCTGGCTCGTGGGCACCAGTGTTCCCAGTACACGCAGGACGGCCTGCAGGCCGGAACCCAGAGCCTTCTCTCGTGGGCTTTTCTCACAGGATGTCACATGTTTTACTGCTGTAACACTGCCGCTGCCCAGAAATAGTTTTGTGGATTTATTATTTAAAGTGGAATACTGCAAATTTCAAAATTTATTATTTTCTGAATAATCTCTCTGGAAATACAGCCTAGTTTCGCTTTAATAGTATGTGAGTCTATGAGCATTTTACTATATTGTTAAAGTTGAAAGTACAAGAGCAGGCCAAGATTAAATATGTTATTTTGAAAGTAAAGCAACAAATAATAGAAACTTATTTTTTCCTTATACAGTAGGGAAATGAAATTAAAGCTGTCGGAGAATAAGGAATTGGAAGAACAAAGCTTCTTCTTGCCAACAGTAAAGATAAGATGAGTGTGAAATTCTGTTGCCATTCTTTGGCTGTTTTGTTACTAAGCAAGAGAGGCTTAATTTCACTAAACAAAGTAAAATATCCTTAATGCGTAATCTTCTCTATTTATGCAGATTGAGAGAAGGCATACTATAGATAGTAGATAGTTTAACTTTGAAGAACATAGATCAGTTATTTATTATTATTTTTTTTTCTGGAGAGGTTTTTGCTATAGGGCGCGTGCGCTCGCCAGACAGGCAGAGAGAGACAGAGAGACAGAAAGCGAGAAATCACCCCCCAGGGGGGATGGCCATGCTGCAGTCCCTTCTCCTCCATTCTCCTCTCGGGATCTTGGGCATGCACGCACATGCGCCCGGTGTGAGTTTAAGCCACCGGGTCCGGGACTCGAACCGTGGTCGACTACGTGGAAGTCCAGTGACATAGCCATTACGCTAACTGCTGGTTCCTAGATCAGTTATTTTTTAGAATGAGTATCAGTTTTTCTCTTAGTATTTTTTAGCTCAAGAAGATTTAAAATTTTTTCTCATTGTTTGTTTTGGCTTATATTGATATGCATGTGTGAAGTCTTCTATTTTATTTATGATTCTTTTAAAAAAAATGTTTTAGTTTTTTGTTATAGGGCTAATGTGCTCATTGGAGAAGAGAGAGAGCTAGGGGGAATGTGAGAAATCTCTCCCCCTGCCCAGGAAGATGACCATACCACAATCCCTTATCCAGTCTGCTCTTGGGATTTTGGGCATGCACTCATAAACACACACACACACACACACACACACATACTGGGTGTGTTTTTTTTTACTACCTGTCTGATCTCTAACTGCAGAGTTGTCCATGTGGGATCTAGTGCCTTAACCTCTATACTACTAGGTGGTCCCTATGATTAATTATGATTAAATTTTTAAATAATTATTTGTGGTGCTTTAATTTTCTTAGTTTGATCAATGTGAGTCAGTTCATATTATCTTCTGTGTTCTTATATATTCCTATCATTTTCTGAGCTTATCTATCTGCCTATCTATCTATCTATCTATCTAGTCAGTCAGTCTCTGAGAATTCCCAGCTCGGAGACCAGCTTTTATGGCAAGGAGCTCTAGATCATTCTAGTGGAAAATTGTGTTTATGAATCAAGATCTGGGTGCTGAAGTAGCTGAATGTTTTTGTGATTTCACTGTTAGTGAACAAACTATTTTTTCCCCCCTATGGGATTGTTTGTAAAACAAGTTTTCCATTGTATCTACTTATAAAGAAAAATGAAATATTATTCAGAATCCTATCTTTATTTATTTATTTATTTATTTATTAAATTTAAATTTATTTACATTCATTTACTGTACATCATTACAGCATACAAAATGAGATTTTCCATCCAGAATACACTGTATATTGTCTCAATCAAGCACATCAACAAACATGTTATTGTCACCAAATAATTTTCCATTTCTTGTTTCCTGTATGTTTTGCTTTTTTTCCCCATCCTTGATTCCCTATCTCTTACCCTCTGTCATCTCCCACTCTGCTCTCACACTGTCTCTGGTATCTATGTTTACTTTCTATACTGTTTCAGAATTCCATCATTTTTAAAGTCCTTCACAATTTTCCAAGAAAGAGCTTTCCAGCTTTAGCTTAGGTGCATATCTGATATTCTCAAACTGATTTGTCATTTTCATATTTCATTCTGCTTCAAGTGTCCTTCTCCATGGTTCCTCCTAATAGAAAATTCAAGTTATTCTTAACTTTTGCTCCTTTTTTGAGAATGTCCTGATTTCTTTTATATAGTACTGCATTTTTACTTTATCATTCCATAGTATTTTTGACCTACCGACATATAAAATGTAAAAGCCTCTTATAGTGGTAATTGCTTTCATCTCTGTTTTCTGTTGATAGATACGTAAACTTTTAAAATACTTAACTGAGTGGTATACTACATTCTTTTTTAGTTGAGAGAGTCATTGTCTGGTCAACTTGATCCATCTGCAAATATTCTACTTCCTTTTTATTGATTTGCTTATTATAGACATTTAATTTAAATGGGATCATAAAATATGAGGCTTTTTTTATCTGAAGTCATTCACCTGCCATATTGTTTCATGATTATTTCATGTTATAGCATATTTCAGTCCTTCATTGCTTCTCATGGCTTAATATTCCTACAGTGTTTGGATACATCACATTTTCTTTATCGTTCAATTTATGGGCACCAGGATTATTTTCAGTTTTTGAGTGTTTTGATGAATGTGGCTGTGAGTATTCTTTCCGTAGTTTTTATGGAGACATCAATTTTTTGATCCCCTTGGGTATGTTTATAGAATTCCTGGATCATGTGGTAACTGTACTCGTATGCCTAATTGGGAAACCAGCAGGTGTTTTCCAAGTTGGTTTACTTTTATGTTCTTGCCAGCAAGTGGTAGTGGTCGATTTTTTTTCAGTATCTTTGCCAGAACACGTTACTATCTGTCTTCTTTATTACGGTCAACCCATTGGGTTGGAAGTAAAATCTCATTGAGGTTTTGATTTACAATTCCCTGAAGAGTAATGCTTTTGACAGCATTTTATTTGTTTATTGTCTCTTTTTGTATGTTCAGTTAAGAAAAGTCTATCAGATCATCTGGTCATTTTTAATTTGGATTATTTATCTTATTGAGTATTTTGAATTATTAAAATATATTTTCGGTAAAATCTCCCTACCCTCCATATGATTTATAAATTGTTTTTAATGACTTTGATGGTCTTTTTATTTTCTTTAAATTTGGCAGAGGACGTATATGCTTGCTGGAGACAGAGAGAGAGTGGGAAAGTGAGGTAGTCTTCCCCCACACCAGCCTCCATTGGGCATGGTCACAATACAGTCTTTTCTACTCGATCTTTCCCTTCTTTCAGGATTTTGGGCATGCATGCATATGTGCATAGTGTGTCTTTAAAGTCACTGGTCCAGAACTTGAACCAAACAGTTGACCTTGTGGGATCTATCTGTCTTAACCACCTGGCCATGGGCTGGCCCTTATCTTTCTATTTCTTTGATGTGAGACCCAAACTTAAAATGTTGATGAAGTCCTATTGATTTTTTAAAATTACTTTTTCGTTTTGTTACCTGTGCTTTTGATGTTATATATGATAAACAATTGCTTAGTCAAAAATCTCAGATTTACTCTTTTCTCTTTTTTTTTTTTATAAAGAATATTGTATTTTACTTCTTATGTATAGATTTTTGAACCACTTTGAGTTACTTCATGCATAAATTGTGAGTATGGGGAGGAGGTCCATTTTTATTATTTTTTTTCATGTAGATACCCAGATATCCCAGTACCATTTGTTGAAAAAACTTTATTTTTATTTTATCTTGCCCTCTGCCATAAAAAATAAGTTAAACTTAAATACAAGTATTTGCATATGCTCAGTTCTGTTCCATTGGTGTGTATTTCTACTTTTATCCTAGTATTATATCTTGATTTTTATTGCTTTTTTATTCGTGAGTCCTACTATTTTTATTTATTTATTTTTGATTTTTAGGGCTATTCTGAGTCATTTGTATTTTTATATGAATTTATAGCATTATGTAATTTTTGGTAGAGGAGTATCCTGTAATTTTGACAAAGATTACTTTCAAATTGTATGTCATTATGGGACTTATTGTCATCTAAAGTATTTTAAGTTCCAATCCATGAACATGGGATGTCTTTTATTTTTTGGTATTTTCTGGATTCTCTTAAAGATGTTTTTCAATTTCACTCTATGTCTTCCACTAATTTTGTTATATTACTTTCTAAATAAAATGTTTTTATAATCTTGTCTTTGATTCTTCATTGTGACTTTTTATGAAAATGCTAACATTGTTTACTTGTGTGAGTAATTTACTTTTGGGAATTTCTTAGGCTATCCTGTGTATAAGATTCTGCCATTGTGAATACAGTGATTTATATGTCTTTCTTTTCAGCTATGTGGTGTTTATCTTTTTTTGTTGCCTAACTTCCCTGGATAGTACCTTGGATACAGTGTTGGATAGAAGTATAGTGAACATAAATTCTGCTTTGTTCCTGATCTTAGAGGTGGTTTTGAGCCTTTCACTATTAAATATAATTATTAGCTATGAGTTTTTGATAGATGCCCTTTCATAGATTGAGAATGTTCTTATATTGCATTTATTGAGTGTTTCCCCCCTTAAAATTTTATTTGATTCTGAATGCTTTTTCTGTTTATTGAGACAATCATGAGATTTATTCTATCAGAAGGATATTAATCTTTTGATGTTAATATATTTAACTTGCATTGTTAAAATAAATTTCATTTTTGCAACATACATAGTTCTTTTCACATATTGCCCTTTTCAGTTTGTCAGTATTTTGCTTAGGAGTAATGCTTCTTTATTTACAAGGAATGTTGTCTTATTTTATTTTTGTTTAAAAGTAATACTGACTTTGGGACCAGCAATGGCATAGTGGTTAACATGATAGGTCCCACATGACTGACCACAGAGACCCAGATCTGGTGGCTTGAAACACACGTGCTGTTCATGCGCATGCTTGTCCACCAAAAATCCCAAGAGGAGAATAGAGGAGAAGGGATTGTGGTTTGGCTATCCCCCCCTCGGGAGTGATTTCTCACTTTCTCTCTGTCTTTCTGATGAATGCACATGCCCTATAGAAACATTTCCCTAAAAATAAATAAATAAATAAAATAATACAATAAAATGAATAGAAGTAATACTGGCCTTATTGACTTTGGCAATGATTTCTCCTCAGCAGTTATTTGGAAGTAGTATTATAAAGAATTCTTGTTCTTTTTAAAATGTTTTGGAATTCATCAATGAAGCCATGTGGCCTGGACATTTTTTGTGGAAGGTTTATTTGATTACTGTCTTAATCACTTTACCTGTTGTTATAGGTCTACTCAGGTTTTAAAATTTCTTCTTCGGTCATGTCTAGTTGTTTTCAGGAATTCAATCTTTTTGTCTAGGTAATTCATTAGCCCATGCATACTCACAGTATTTCTTTTGAATGTTCCTATTCTCATTATTAGCTAATAATTTCAGTCTACTTCCCCCCATATCAGTCTAGCTAATAGTTTGTTATTTTTAACAATCCTTTTACAAAATTCTCATTTAGTTTTGCTTACTTTACCTATTTTTAAGTTCTAGCTTTATTTCCTTCTCTCTGCTTGCTCCAGATTTTGTTATTCTAGTAGTTAACTAGAATAACTACTTATTCTAGTTACTTTGTGTGGATTGCTGACTTGATATCTTTAAAAACAAATGTTTAAGCATATAAATTTCCCTCTACCCACTGCTTTAGCTGCATCCTTTAATCTCATAATATTTTAAAATTTATTTTGTTATTTCCTCTTTGATCCACAGCTTAACTAGGATTGTGTTGTTGAATTTGCACGTATTTATTAATTGTCGAAATTTCCTTATGTCATAGACTTTTAAATTTCATTACATATGGTTAAAGGAAGTAAAAGTATTCCTTGTATGCTCTTGGTCCTGGTGAATGTGTTGAGATTTGCTTTATGCCCTTATAAATGGTTAGTCCTATTTTATATGTAATTTAGACTGTTTTAATGTGTGACATGATCTGTAGATAGTTATTATTTCTAGTTGATTTATCTTGGTGAAATCTCTTCTTTCCTTGTTTATCTTCTACCTAATTCTATTTTATTTTTTAAAGTTATCCTTTAAAGCTTATAGATTTTTGTTTTTAAACAGATTTTTGCTATAGGATGCATACTCTTACTGGAGAGACAGAGGGAGAGAATGTGAGAAATTACCCCCCGTGGTGGGGGGAGGCTATGGCCATGCCACAGTCCCTGCTCTTCCATTCTTCTCTTGGGATTTTGGACACTCATGCACATATGCTTGGCATGAGTTTCAAGCCTCCAGGTCTGGGACTCAAACTCTGGTCAGCTATAGGGAGTCAAGCACGTTAACCACTATGCCATCTGCTGGACCCAAAGTCTCCAACTTAAAAATAAATTATTTTAAACTTATTTTTATTTTTAAATTTTGCCCTAGAGGCTTGTGGTTTGCCAGAGAGAGACACAGAGAGAGAATGTGTGAAATCACCTCCTGTAGAAGATGGCCACACTGCAGACCCTTCTCCTCCATTCTATTCTTGGGATTCTGGGCATGCACGCCCACACACTCAGTGTGATTTTCAAGCCACTGGGTCTTGGACTTGAACTGCAGTTAGCTGTGTGGGAGTCCAGTGTTTAGTCACTGGTTGACCCCTAGAGTCTTCAACATTTATTGTTGAAATTTCTGTTCTTTCCTTTAAATTTGTCATTCTTTGCTTCATGTATTTTAGCGCTCCATTGTTAGGTTATTATATATTTATAGTGATTATGTCTTCCTTCTTAGTTGACTTTTTTATCATTATAAGTTCCCCTCAACCCTTTCCAGGAGCACTCTTAGCCTTAACATCTATTTTGCCTGATAGTAGTAGAGCCATTGCAGCATTTTTTTGGTTACTTATTTTAGTTACTTACTGCTGGTGTAACTTTTCCATTTTTATACTTTGAAGTTAATTGATTATTTGAAACTAATGTTTATATGTTGTAGACAGTATATGTTCTTTGGTTTCCTAGGGGGATATAAAAATCTACAGATGCTTATGTCCCTTATATAAAATGGTGTAGTCCATATAACCTCTATAAATCCTCATGTATTTGTTAAATAATTTAAGATTACTTATAATACTCAATACAATATAAATGCTATTGACATAGTTGTTATACTTTACTGTTTTTAAGTTTATTTATTGTAAGTGTTTAAATGTATTTATTTATTTTTGTATTTTTTTATCTTTGGTTGATTGAATCTGCAGATGTAGAAATATGGAAACAGAGAGCTCACTGTAGCAGGATCATGTTTTTAAAAACTCATTTTGCCTATCTCGACCTTTTGATTGGACTATGTGGTACATTTGCCTATAGTATCATTATTGACCAGCAGGATTTACTGTATTTCTATCTGCTCATCTCATGTATTATTTCCTATGTCACTTTTCAGGTTTTTTTGGTGTTGAATATGTTTTTTCTTATTTATCTTTTAAATTCATTTAAAAATTCTATTTTTGTGTGGGGCTTGTATTATAATGTGTGTGTGTGTGTGTGTGTGTGTGTGTGTGTGTAAATTTTAAGTGTTTCCCGGGGATGACAATAAGTGTGTCATAACAATTTAGTTTTGATGAATACCTGCCTAATATTAATATTTTATAAAAACTTCTTCTATATTGTTTCTCTTCTCCTTCCTTATTTTGTGGCATTATTGTCCTACAAATCATATTTTTACAGATTTTATTTTGTAAATACAGATTTATAATTATTGCTTTAAGGAGATGCCCTTTAATTAGGAGACAAAAAAGGCATTATAAATGAAAGATACATGTATATTATCTTTATATTTATCTATGTAATTACTTTACTTTCTTTCTCCCCACCCCCCAAAGTTTTTGCCATAGGGTGTGTGCACTCACTGGAGAGAGAAACAAGTGAGGGTAAAAGGGAAAGAATCACTCCACAGAGGTGATGGCTATGCCACAGTCCCTTTTCCATTCTCCTCCCTGGATTTTCACACACATGCACTTGCGCCTGGTGTGATTTTTTTAACTCCCAAGTGCGGGACTTGATCCACAGTTGGCCACCCTATGCCACCTGCTGACCTCACTTCAACTTAATTTCTTACCGTGAATTACTCTTTAGTGTCCATTAATTTTAGTCTGACGAACCACCTTAAATACTACTACTACTACTACTACTACTACTACTACTACTACTTCTTCTTCTTCTTCTTCTTCTTCTTCTTCTTCTTCTTCTTTTCTTCTTCTTCTTTTCTTCTTCTTCTTCTCTTCTTCTCCTCCTCCTCCTCCTCCTCCTCTTCTTCTTCCCTCCTCTTTCTCCTCCTCCTCCTCCTCCTCCTCCTCCTCCTCCTCCTTCTTCTTCTCCTTCTTCTTCTTCTCCTTCTTCTTCTCCTTCTTCTCCTCCTCCTCCTCCTCCTCCTCCTCCTCCTCCTCCTCTAATCGTGGTTGACTACATGGGAGTCCTACAACATAGCCATTACGCCAACTGCTGGTCCCCCTTTAATATTTCTTATAGGACAGGTCTGCATCATGTATTATTTTGGTTTTGCTAGGGTGTATCTTCATGTTTCCTTTGTTTTAATCTGTACTAGCTGGTCTTCAGTAAGATCATGGGAAATGTATATTTTGGGAAAAAAATAATGTATGACTTTGAAAATTTTTAGCACCAAAGTAATCTTATACTTTTATTGTACCTTTCTACAAACTTTTTGAAGTCCTCTCATACTGTTTTGCTAATATCGAATCTTTGTTGCAGTTATTTTTCTTCACCATTTTGAGTATATCATCCCACTGCCACTGGCTTGCATAGTTTCTGAGGAGAAGTCAGCTGTTCATCTTACCATGCCTGCCTTGCAGTGGATGAATTACTTTGTTACTGCTGTTTTCAGTATCCTCTCTGTATTTGGTTTTTGGCATGTTACTGTGTTGTATCTGGTGTGTGCTGGATTTTTGGGTGTTCAAGCTGATGTTTTTCATCAAAGTTGTTTTTAGCTACTATTTCTTTACATTTTTCCCTCTGCTTTTTTCTTTTTTAATTTTTTGTCTTTTCTCTTCTCTTTGAAACTTCTCAACATTTCATGTTATGCTGTGATTTTCCAAGGCACTATTCATTTCCCCACCACTTCTTTTTCCCCATATCCTTTTTTCTTCTCTTGTATTGTCATGGAAGATTTTCAGTGCCCACAAGGCAATTTTCAGGTCTGCCTTACCTTCATTTCTATTTTGTCAGAGGCTTAATATTAGCTAGACATTAAAGGGAAGATTAATATTTTCTGATGATTTCTCCTGGCATTCATACCAGTGTGTGTCCGCATGTACTTATGAGTTTGATTTTATTGTGTTGTTGGAATCTCAGGCCATGTTTTTCTATGTAAAAATGAGTCATGATTTTTCTGACAACCCAGTAGATTTGTGGAGTGTGTTGAAACTTTCTCTAGGTTTTATTTATATAATTCCTTTTTTTTTTGGTTAACTTCTTTTGGGCAAGTGTGATGTTAAAGTGTTTTGACTTTATTTTTTTTCTCTCTCTCCACAATTACCCTGAGGAGAGAGGTTGTTTGCACAAAGTGAGTTGTGAGTTAGGTTAAATGAATTTGAATCCTGAGAGTGGAACTTTTCCTTGTGTGTGTGTGTGTTTTAAGAGGTTTTTGCTATAGGGCACGTGTGCTTGCCAGAAAGGCAGAGAGAGACAGAAAGCGAGAAATCACCCCCCAGGTGGGATGGCCATGCCGCAGTCTCATCTCCTCCATTCTCTTCTCGGGATCTTGGGCACAGACGCACATACTACTGGCGTGAGTTTAACCCACTGGGTCCTGGAATTGAACCGTGGTTGACTACATGGGAGTCCAGCGACATAGCCATTACACCAAGTGCTGGTCCCTCAGTGTGCTTCTTAAGTAGCTGAATTTTGGGGGGAAGATAGCCTTTGGTGAGTTCCAAACATGTTTAGCCATACTCATGGCTGCTATGCTGCTGGTTTTCTGTTTCTGGTGTTCTGAATTTGTTGTTTTTTTAAGGATCTGTTGGACATAGGGAGATGGATTGGATTCAGGACAAAGTGCCAGAAAGTTTGCTGTTCTCACCAATATTTAGCTATTTTCCTTGAATAGAATCTTTTTTTTTTTTTTTTTTTTTTTGCCTTTTGTTAGTTTCCAAAAAGTTGATGTTTCTTGTATTATTATTGCTTTTATGGAAGTGCAGAGTTTTGGAGGTCTTTACTTTTTCTAGAACTTCCCCTTGTCAAAGTGACTATGTATATGGGTGCAAACACCTAAAAATTCATTAGTTCTTCTAATATGTTATTTGTCCAGCCTTTTTAAGGGGATTTCAGATAGTTATGGAGTAATAGAATAAATTACAAGTTTATTTTGGCACAAAATTTTTCAAAATTCACACATAGATTTTTCATAATATGCATTTCCATGAACTTTTGGAAGACCTGCCTTTATTTGTTGGCTATTTTAAAATACTAATTTAAAATTTACTTTATGTTCATTAGAGTATTATATTGATCTTCTCTTTCTTTTTCTTTTTTTTTTCTGCTATAGGATGTGTGCATTTGTCAGAGAGACCCAGACAGTAAGAGGGAAAGTGAGAAATCACCCCTGAGGGGAAATGGCCAGGCTGCAGTCCCTTCTCTTTCATTCTCCTCCTGGAATTTTGGGCAAGCACACACCTGCACCCGGTGTGTTTTTCCAGCCACCAGGTACAGAACTTGAACTGTGGCCAGTCATGTGGAAGTACAGCATCTTAACTACCATACCACCTTCTGGCCCCAATATATTGATCTTTTTGATTTTTTAATATTTTGACAGATTTCATTATGCATTAATTAATTTCAGGTTAGTAAAGGTGCATTATGAAATTATTGTTGGAGAAGTTCTGGGGTTTGGTGGGATGAGAGATATTTATGTTTTGTGCTATTCCATTAGTAGTTGAAAATATTTTTTATATTTGTGCATATTTTTATGTGTTTTTATCATCAGTTATATCATTAACCTTTAGCTTATTTTAACCCTTTCTAGTACCCTTAGCACATTTATTTTGTACAAAGCATAGTGTTAGAAAATATTTGTTGAGGGGCCAGCAGGTGGCATAGTGGCTAAGGCCCTGGAGTTTCACATGGTCAACCATGGTTCAAGCCCTGGACCTGGTAGCTTGAAAATCATGTTAGGTATATGTGTGTGCATGCTAAAATATCAAGAGGAGATTGGAGTGGAGGGGTGTGGTGTGGCCATCTCCTTTGGAAGGTGATTTCTCTCTCTCCCTCTCTCCGTCTCTCCTGATGAGCGTGTGGAGACTATGGCAAAAACCTAAAGAAAAATAGAAAATCTTTGCTCATCAGTTTGTTTGATGAACAAATCAAAGTAACATCTTTCAGAGTCATATATCTCTAAATAGAGCTTAGCAGGCAAAACCTGCTAGTATCATTTATATGCATTATTTCACCAACAAATACAAGTTCTTCCTTTTTAATCTAACTTAGATCATAACATATCAGCCCTATAAACTTAGGTCTTTTGCTTTATCTGCTATTTAGCTTGATTGTCATCAGGATTATTTTTACCTGTAGGAAACTCTGAAGTTCTTTTCACGATGATGTCATAATGTTCAATGATCCATTGTTTGTTCTTAATCTAAGTACATTTTTGATAAATGTGATCTTTTTACTTATGTTCTTTAAGAGAGATTTTTGCTATAGGGCACATGTGTTTGCCGGAGAGACAGAGACAGGGAGACAGAAAGCGAGAAATCGTCCCCCGGGGGGATGGCCACATCACAATCTCTTCTCCTCCATTCTCCTCTTGGGATCTTGGGCATGCACGCACATGAGCCCATCACGAGTTTTAAGCCACCAGCTCTGGGATTCGTACTGTGGTCGATTATGAGGGAGTCCAGCAATGTAACCATTATACCACTTGCTGGTCCCAGATAAATGTGGTATTTTTAGACTTCATGCAAATGAAACATTTGGTCACCAGTGTATAAACAATACCAAATGAAATAGCAAGTAATCTGTTTTCATGAATCTTTCTGTCCATACATTTTTACTTTTTGTTTAACTGGCCAATTTTTGTGTGCTGGATAGAGAAAAAGTGGTACCTGCCCTGGTAATGGTCATGTTACAATCCCTTCACTTTCACCTCTGCCTCCTTTTGGGATTTTGGGCACACATACCCATGCACCTGGGGTAATTTTCAAACTGCTGGGTCTGGAACTTGAACTGCATGGCTGGTCATGTTGGATCCAGCTTTTAGTGTGGAGATGAATATCCTGGTTTTTGTCTCCTTGGAAGAAAGAATTCAGCCAAGACACATATGGCTAGTGGATCAGCATCAGTTTGTAGCCGGTAAAACAGACATAGAAAGCAGGGAGAAATGAAAGTGAGTGTAGTCCTGAGATGTGGGAGTGGGCTGACTCTGAGGGTGGGAAGCCAGCTTTCAGAGCTCGGCTCCTCCCCTTTCATTTCCGTTCATGCTCACTAGGGCTTTTTATATAACATTTTCCGTTCTCAGTGCGAATCATATGATAATAAGCTAAAGGTTTGCTTGAACGCCGCCAATATCAGTACTGAGCATGCTGCAAACTATGTAAGATCTCTTTCAGTTACGTAAATGCCCTAGCTTCGATAGTGCACATACTCCTAATCTTGCATGCTCCCCTTCTCCTCCCCCTATCTTGTGTAGCAGGATAGTCCTGACTTGAAACTCCAAAATGGGCTGTGTCCCCTCCTTAATAACTTAAACTCTCCTACCTGTCCAGGAGTTGGCAAAACTGATGGAGGGTCCCAGGACAGTGGAGAATAGTCGTGGGCTTGGTTATTGCCGTGTTTGTAATATGACAGTCTTGTTTGCCCCTGCCCTACTGGTTTTACATGGGAATTTCTTTGTTCCTCCCTAACAGATACGTCCAGGGACAAATATAGAGGTTGTAGCTGAGTTCCCATATACCAAGTCCCTGCAGTCTTCCTCTGTCAACTTCCTCCATCCACATCTTCTTAAACCACACTTAATTTCTAAAGACAAAAGAGTGTTATCTTCCTGCCTAACATGATATACATATTGAGTATGCAATCAAAACTTGCGAACCACTTCCCCAAAGGGAATGTTCTAGCAATGCTTTGTCTTCATGGGATATTAATTCTTCTCTTAGTTTGTTCATACTTCCTCTTTGTGATCTATAACTTAAAAAATGACTTACAGAAAATGTCTTAATGTGACCTGTTCTTACAGGTTATGTTATTAACTTACCTTATTTAGATTACAAAGGGAAAGAGGATAGCCTTGTCACCTCATAGTTAAGGGAACTGGATCCCACATGGCCAACTCTGATTCAAATCCTTCCCCAGAAACTTCAGAAACACTCCAGGTCTCTGTGTATCCATGTATGCCCCAAATCCCAACAGGATGGGGAAATGGAGGAGAAGTGATTGTGCTGTTGTTACATTCTTTGGTGGGTTCTTTCTCTCTCTGCCTGTCTCTAGTGAGCACACATCCTATGGCCACAGAAAAAAGGGCAAGAAGTTTTTTCTGACTGTATTATTTTATAGGTCTCTGCATATTTCTTGTTTTAATTGGTTCACTTAGTTTATTATAAATTGTTATTGGAAAGTAATTTGAATTGAATTTAGTAATTTAATCGATCCTGCGCATTTCTCCACATGGCCATCAGTGGTGGCTGCTTGCTTCCTGAAGCCCGCAATGTCTTTGCCGTGCCCGCTGAACCCTTATGTGCAGAGCAGACTCCATTCGACAGCACTGTGCTTTTAAATATATCCATCATGTTAGGATATTTTGTACGATCATATTCCGTGGGAGATTGTTATCTTAACTGTATGTAAACCTCAGAAGGAGACACCAGACTCTCCCTGATCTGTGACTATCTCGTCATGGTATGTTCATGCTAAATGCATTCAAAAGTAGATTATATTATTTTGGAACTTTAAAAATATTTTATTCCCAGATGATGCATGTATTTGCTGGGGTGGGGGAAGGGGAGGAAGCCTTACAGTACGTTTACCCCTTAATGCCTTACACACTTTTGCATCCTGTCGGAATTTTGAGTATGCCCGCACGCGTGCCCAGTGTGGGTCTCAGGGTACCAGTACTGGGATTTGAACTGTGTTTGGAGCTCTGAGAAACTTTTAACCACTAAGCTGCGTGGCCAACCCAAATGTATCATTTTGAATTTTCACTTTTTGTCTGTTATTTATAAATAATTTAGTATTATTGGTTGGATAAGTAGATTGAACATGTATGACCAGTAACTTCAATTCATTTTTATATAAATCGTGACTTGAATACTCATATTTAGTAGATAAGAAAATAATATTTTAAAGGCTGTAAGTTAAAAAGTCTTTTTTAATAAAACTGCACCTAAACTCTTAAGTGTTTGCACTAGTCTTGGAAAGAGTGCCATTAGGCAGCCCCTGCTCGCACTGCAAGTCCATGTTGCAGGTTGCCCAGGAATAGTCCCTTAATGTCACGTCACGTGTGGAGTGCTAGCTGTGTGAGTTTAGCCATTCCGAGTTCCCTCTCAGGGTGGAATCTGGGTGGTCCCCACTCCCACACTGACATTGCGCATTCTCCGTTACTGTCAATTTACATAAAACAGCAGGGAAGAAGTCTGAAGACAAATTATTTGTAAGAGCAGTGATCCCGTTTTTGGTGGTTTTATTGATTGGTGTGTTATTACTTGACATAAACATCCTTGTATATTTTAGCTCCTGCACATTCGATCAATAAGGACAATACTAGAATTATATGCTTGGATAGGAAGAGAGTCTTAATTTATTAATAGCAGTCACTTGTTGAGACCTACATTTTTTTTTTCTTTTTTGGAGACATTTTTGCTATGGGCTGTATGCACTTGCCAGAAAGAGAGAGACAGAGATAGAAAGCGAGAAATCCCCCCCACCCAAGGGGGATGGCTGCACCACAATCCCTTCTCCTCCATTCTCCTCTTGGGATCCTGGGCACGCATGCACGCACACGCGCCTGGCATGAGTTCAAGTCACCGGGTCCAAAACTCAAACTACGGTCGGCCACATGGGAGTCCAGCGACAGAGCCATTACGTCAACTGCTGGTCCCGAAACCTTCATTTCTTGAGATATTTCTCTAGGCATTGTGCTCTGGGCTTCTGTGTACCGCATGTATGTATATTTTTTTAAACCATTGCTACTTTTAACTATAGTATGTCTCCATTTTTTTATTTGCAGATTAAGGTTAATAATACAGTAGCATGTATGTATTACAATTGGGGTCTTTCACCTAATGATCCATGTTGCACATTTATTACCCTATTTCACTATGGTATTCTCTCTCTAAAATGGTACCTTCTCTAATATGGTACCATTTTATTTCTGTTTATTTTGAATACTTGCATGGCCCTGTAAGGAAAGTCTCCTGTCCTGGAAGGATGAACGTGAGATTCAGAGTCTAGTTCACCAGTTCAAAGCCCCGTGTGAGCTGTGCCCTCTCCTCCCTCCCGTCCTGAAGTCCTCCTGCCATTGTTAGTACCGGAGCAGTGCTGTGAAGTCAGCTCACAGATATGGAGGGTTTTCTGTGCTGCAGGCCGAGCAGCAAGCCTTGCTGTATGGCATGCCATTTGATTCGTCACAGCAGACCTGGGAAGGGGGTAGGTAATGCTCCTGTCTAGTCCTGGGTCAAGCCCAGATTCAGCCCAGTGTCCTTTGATTCCGTCTTTTGCTCTAAAAGCTCGTGGGTGGCAGTGGCTGCAGGGGAACCTCAGAGATATTCTTTCATGGCATAGCTTCTATTGGGTCATCATAAAAGTCATGACGCGTATTTTCTTTGTTTTTGAATGCAAAAATGTGTCATGACTTTTCCAAGAACCCAATATATGAAGCACATCTGGTTATATATTTTCATTCCTATTGACCAGGCCAGTATGTTCCATTCTCAGGCTAATTTCTTTCTTTTTTTTTATTATTATTTTTAAAACATTTGATAGCTATATGTCTTTTGGCTTGTAAAGAGAATTTACCTAACATGAAATACACCTTAGACCAGTCCAGTTGAGAATATTGTACACATTATCATCAACAGGTAATAAACCATTTTTGTGTCCCACAAATATCTTGCATCTCTATTTTTCTCCCTGATTTCTCTCCCCATATGCTTTCCCTCTCCCACTCTCCTTCCACACTGTCTTCAGTGTCTATAACTATTTTCACTGCTTTTATGTCCTCCAATCTTTCAGTCTCTACCAGGGTGCAGACAGTCGGTATATATTAAGTGGAGACATACAGTGTGTCTTTTCATAGCCTGGCTTGCTCCAGTCAGCAGTGAATCTCCCATATTCGACTACTTTCTATCAGATGCCAGGATCTTACTTTTTTTTTTTTTTTAATGGCTAAATATTATTCCATAGAGTATATGTGCCACACTTTTTTCAATCCATTTATCTTTCTTTGGACGTTTGGGTTGGTTCCATGTCTTAGCAATTGTATATAATGCCACAATAAACATTGACGTGCAAGTGCTTTTCTGACTGAGCATTCTCTTGTCCTTTGGGTAGATAACCAGGAGTGGAATTGCTGGATCATATGGTAGTTCTATTTGTAGGTCTTTGAGGAACCTCCATATTGTTCTCCACAGTGGCTGGATCAATTTACATTCCCACTAACAGTGCAGGAGAGGTCCCTTTTCACCACAACCCCACCAACACCCACCACTTTGTATATTTTTAATCTTTGCCATCCTGACAGGGAGTAAGTGGTATCTCATTGTGGTTTTAATCTGCATCTCCCTTATGATGAGTGATGTTGAGTATTTCCTCATATGCTTTTTGGTTGCTCGTATGTCTTCCTTAGAGAGTTTTTTGTTTAGCTCATTTCAAAGGGTAATTTCTGGCATTAACAGATCCTGCTCTTGCCACATACAGGTGGTTCATTATTGAAAAGTGGTTCTGCCACTGAAGTGGCAGAGTTTGTTACTGAACTCTCTTGGAAAGAGAGTTTATCTCATTTTCAATCAGTTTTATAAACTGTACTTGGCTGGCTGGGTGGCTGCCTGCCTGCCTGCCTTCCTTCTTTACTTACTTACTTACTTACTTATTTATTTATCTATCTATCTATCTATCTATCTATCTATCTATCTCTTTATTTATTTATTAAGTTTTTGACCATCTAATGCATGAGCTTGCTGGAGAGAGTCAGAGAGGGGAAAGTGAGAAATCTTCCCCTGGGGGAATGGTCACACTGTAATCCCTTCTTCTTCATTCTCCTCTTGGGATTTTGGGCATGCACACATGTGCTGGGCTTGAGTTTTAAGCCACCAGGTCTGGGACTTGAACCATGGTTGACTATGTGAGAGTCCAGTGATGCAAACTTTACGGCATCTGCTGGTCCCTACATACTTAGTTCTTAAATTTTATATACACTGGTCCCAGCAGGTGGTGTAGTGGTTAAGGCACTGGACTCCTACATGGCAGACTGTGGTTTGAGTCCCAGACCTAGCAACTTGAAAATCAGGCCAGGCATGTCTGTTTGCATGCCCAAATCCTGATCAGAAAATGGAGGAGAAGGAATTGAGGCATGGTCATCTGTCCTGGGGGGGGGGGGGGGGTGATTTCTCACTTTTCCTCTCTCTGTTTCTCTCTGTTGAGTGCTTGGGCCCTATAGCCTCCTCCCCTAAAAAAGAAAAAAAACTAAAAAAAAGTGCACTTTTCTAATTATAGTAAAATTTTTAAGTCCTCTATTCTTTATCAATTTCTGTGTTTGCCAGTCTTTACTTTGAAAACTTCATATTAATTTAGAAAAGTTTTCAATATAATATGATAGTTTTATTTCTGTAGCATTTTCTTTTCTATTCCACAAGGCCTTAGTCTCTCATTAGTTAGGAGATATGGAAGTGTGGAGAGAGTGCTGCATGAAGGCCATCCAGATGGATCTGGTTTTTGCATTTTCAGCTCCTTTGCTGCTTTTTCTTGGCAAATTTGAAGTCACTTACCTTCTCTGAACTCGGTTCCCTCCTCTCTCAGGTTGAGCTGCCAGTGTTATCTGAGTCCTGATGTGGTTGTGGGGAGCCACTGAGAGAGGGACACACATGTACTGTAAAAACTGGCAAGCATCATGTTATCTCTTGCTTTCTTAGATCATAAATTTTCCTTATTGTACAAAGAGAAGCACATAAATGATGTTAAAGTGGACTCCTCATAAATTTGGGTGGTATTTGCTTCTGTTCATATATGCAAGCCTCTTTAAAAACTTCATGGAAAAATCTGCATTCTGAAAAAACTGTGTGTGGAGTTCCAAAAATTATTGCACAAACATAGACTTACAACGTAATTCCTTTTTTCCATTAATTTTTTTTTACGATTCCTCATTCGTGTATGTATATATGTGAGGATACAAAACACACGTATGTAAATGAGATTGTGTTGCATGTAATACTTTATCTCTCTTTTAATCTGCCATGACTGTTAGGTTGCTGGACTCCCACATGGCTACTGTAGTTCAAGCCCCATACCTGGAGGCTTGAAACTCATGCAAGGTGCATGTGTGCACGTGCTCAAGATCCTGAAAGGAGAAGGGAGAAGAAGAATTGCAGCATGGTCATCCCCCCGGGGATGTGATTTCTTGCTTTTATCACTCTGTCTCTCTGACTGGTGAATGCATGCTCCCTAGAGCAAAAATCTCTCTAAAATAAATAAATCGAATAAGTAAGTAAACCTGCCACGTCCTGAGTAATTTTCCATGCTTATCGCCGATGCATGCTATTTCACCAGAATCGAGCCCCTGCTGGTGAGCTTTTGGGTCCGTCTCACATTTTATTTGGAATGTAGCTTTTTGGCTTTCATTTCAGATTCCTTTTTTTTTTAGAAAGAGGTTTTCCCCTTAGGGCTCACACACACAGAGAAAGTGAGAGGTAAAGTGCAAAAACCCCTCAGGCGGATGGCCATGCCACAGTCCTCCTCCTGCATTCCCTTCCTGGGATCTTGGGCCTGTGTGCACACTTGCCCGGTATGATTTTCAAGCCACCCGTTCCAGGACCCTGTCAACACTCGACCATGTGTGAGTCCAGTGATGTTACCATTTTGCCATCTGCCGGCCCCCAGTTCAGATTCTTTATTGAGGGGGTATTCCAGCCTCAGAGTAACTGCTGCAGAATGATTGCATTTGCTGAACATTGGCGCTTTAACCAGTTCAGAAAGTAAGTGTAGTAGGTTTCTGGGCCGATCTACAGCGTGAGCGTGTGTGCCGGAGGGTCCCGTGGTGGTGGTGTGTGGGATGCACTGTAGGAGAGACTCCGTGAAGGGACAGTTCTCACACTCAGTGGTCTGAACTAGTTTAATTACAGCAGAATGACAGTCAAAAGGTTTTGGTAGGCAGAAATGTGCAGGGTGATGATGATTTACGAGTGTGAGTATAAGATTAATAAATTCGAAAGTATCAGGATGATGGTGCACTTGGTAGAATTAGGAAAGTCTGCAAGAGATCATTAGTGAGGAATGATTATGTCTCATTCAGTGTTGAGTATGTTTTAAGATATTGTCACTTTTGACAAGAAAAGCGCCTTGGAAAGGCCATAGGATCTTTAAATTCATCCACAAAGAAGTTCTGCTCAAAGCCCAGGAAATGAATTATATTTTTGAAGTAAGAGTGTGTATGAATAAAGGTATCATTACCCTTGAAAGATAGGATGAAGAACTTGAACAACCATAGCGAGAAGTGGGAGTGACCCCAGGTGGTTTAGGGGAACCAACGCTATAAGCAAGTTATCAGGGAATTTCTGAAAGCAGCAATAAATCATTCACTTACATTTACGGTCTACAAAAAGAATTGTTTGAATGTAAAACTTTACTGTAACAGATGAAATGTGATTTATTTACATATTTATTTATTTAAAATGTTATTGATTTTATTTTTTAATTGCCAAAGGACACAATTGCTTGCCAGAGACAGAGAGTGGAAGAAAGCATTCTTCAATGGGGCATGGTTGAGCTGGAATCGTTTCTCCTCCGTTTCTCTATCCTGTTTGAATATTGGGCATGTACTCATGCCTGATGTGTTTCTCAAGCTTCCAGACTGGGACTTGAACCACTGTTAAACATGTGGGATATGGCTTCCCTTACCCATCAGCCTATGGGAATGGCCTTCAACATTTATTACAAAATATTTTAGAATTATGAAAAGATATGGCGACTGTTGTAATGATCATTCATGTACAAATATTGCCGTTATATTTGAGCTTTGTGTATGTCTCCATTGCTTTCCACTATGTAGTATTTATTTATTTTTGTATTGGAGAGGATTAAACTCCTTGATATTCCAATAGCATTGATTAGTTAGCACCCAAATCTTGCATTACGAACATCACTACCTACTCCAAGAAATCAAGGCTGACGTCAGGTATGGGACAGCCATGTAATGAGTGTGTTAGAAAAAAAGAGCTCAGACAAGCCCCTCTTGAGAGGGGTAATATCCCAGGGGAGTGAGAGCCAGCTGTAAAGGATCTACATCGGCCAATTTGGGGGCTACTGGGAATGTGACAAAGCATAGTTATGGCAATCTGTTATAAAATAAGGTATTAAAATGGATATCCAATAGTTCATATAAAGTGCTCTTGGAAGCTAATGAGATGAGAGAGAGGACTTTGGGCATTTGTGTTTTTTTAAATATTCATGTATTTTTCAAGCCACTGGTTTCCAGGCACAAGTGCCCAGTTATCCATGTGGTGTTGACTTAACACACCATGCCACAGACTGGCCCCAGAGAGTACATTTTTTGGGACCCTGGTATTGATCTCTTTTTGTGTTACTAATGGGATATCTGAGACTGGGTAATTTGTAAAGAAAATAGAGGGATTTTTTTTTTTCTTCAAAATTCAGGATTCTGCTAACTGGAAAAATCTGGATGCACCATGAGATGGTGAAAGGCAGGACACTCAGCAGCGCAGGGCGTGGTCTGCATCCATGGTGTCCTCTCTTGTTCTGGCCTCCTTCCCTCTGCTTATAAACCCATCAGAACTCAGGCATGTAGGAGCGGGGTGTAGGGGTCATGCCCTTAGGAATTTGTATACCACAGAGGGCCCCTGGGACACCATGCCTGGATTAAGTGTTCTATATTCATGTCCCAACACATGGATGTTGGGGAACATCTGAACTATAGTACTTGAAAAAAAGTTTTGATTTTAGCTATTAAGGACATTTTGGGGATGATTGGAGGATTTAGAGATAGACTACTTTGGAGATGTTGAGTCTGCATTGATTTGTGAGTGATGGCAGTGTGCGTGGGTAGGAGAATATCTGTCTTTTAGGACATGTGTTCAGGCGTCATGGGAACAGTATCCTCTCTGTATCTCATGTTCTGATGTCTTAATGCAAAGTCAAAGAACTGATGCTACATTTTTAGTGAGATAGATAACCAGCAAGAAAATGTCACAAAACCTTAACAGTGAATCCCATTTAAGTGTATACACATATTTTATGTATTGACTTTTCCACTTTTTTTAAATATTAAAGTTTTGAAAGTAAGAAAACTAAGAAAAATAGAAGTTAACAAAATACAAATAAAATTGAAATAAAATAGGTAAAAATTAAGTAATTTTGGTATCAACATTTTATACGGTGATTATTTTCTTTCCTCCACAGATTTTTGCTGAGGACGTTTTGTTCTTAGATTTTAAAATTTTTAGCCTACTTTGTCACATGTCCACATCATATACTGTTTCTTACACCATTGACGTTATGTTGTTCAGTGTCAGCACAGTATTTGTATCATCTGAAACTGTGTTTGATGATAGTTTACCTACATTATGCAAATAGCCATTAGATGTTTATTCAAATTATTTGTGTTTGATTTCCTTCAGTGAGTCATGTCCTTATGACCAAATACTTCAGTGTCAGCTGTGAGTACACTGTTTAAAAATCTAAGCAGACATTGCCACATAGTTTTTTATGTATTTGTCAGTTCACACAAGTAAGTTTTCTTTCCATTCTAAAAGTCAAGAGTTCGCCACCAGTGGCCGTCTGCAGGCTCGTGCCACTTGCTGTAGAACCAGACGATCGTGAGTGTCCCGGACTAGGATGTGGACCTCTGGCACTGGCTCTTGATCTTTTGTGGAGTTACTTGGAGAAACACACAGAGTGCACGAATTCATCTAAATATACTATTATCATTGAAATTAACATGTAAAACTAAAATGATGAATTTAAGGCTATTTTCAGAATGATGATACTTTATTAACTGAAAAAAAGACACATTAAACAAAATGGCAAAAAGATCTGTTTTTCTTCCTTTTCTTTTTATATTTTTGCCATATGGTGCATATGCTAGCCATAGAGACACAGAGAGACAGTAAAAGAGAAAGCGAGAAATCCCTTTCCCCAGGGAGATGGACATGCCACAATTCCTTCTCCTCCATTCTCCTCTTGGGATTTTTGGGCATGCACGCACACACACACACCTGTGTGCAAAGAAGCCTTTGCCAGCCAACCTTGCTGCCTTTTGGTTGATTACACCGTTTTCAGAGATCTGCCTTGGTTTTCCTTCTTACTTGTATCTGCCCAGCCCTCCCCTCTCTGACCTGCTGGGACTTCATCTTTGATTATGCTCCAACTCTGTGGTACCCGTTCACTGTTGTGTGACCAGGGCCTCAGTTTCTGTAGCTGCATTTTCTTCCGCTCGGGTTGCTGTTACTTATTTGCATGCCAAACGCCTTCACCCTTCCCCTCTCCTTTTTTATTTTCATTAAAATAAATGTATATATATACATACATTTATTTATTTTCCATGAGAATGAGGTGATGCGAAAGGAAAGAAGCACCCTCAACACATCCCTTTTCACATCTAAATCTCTGTAATCACGGTATCGGTTTTTGTAGATCGTGTATGGTTTCTCACACCATACTCTCCCCCAAACCTCCCCATCCAGCCAAGATGACGCACCTGTGTGACTGGTGTGTACAGGGAGATCTAGGGACCTGAACCTTCCCTCTCCCCTGTGGATCCAGCACGGCTTGAGCAGTGTGTAACCCACGCCCCACCTACCTGGCCCAGTCCTCTTTACTCACAAGTCACATGCCTGAACCACCCAACTGTAGAATTCAACTCCTTACCGATATTTCTTGTCTTCCTTCTCTGTTTTAGTTTTTCAACCAGCACTTATTACTAATATGCAGTACATTTTACTTTTTTTTCCTTGTCTGTCCCCCTCACCACTTTTTACATTTTCTAAGGTTAGAGACTTTTATTTGTTTTGTTCATCCATGCACCACACCTGCCTGAAACTGTTCCTTGTGTAATAAGAGATCGTTAGTACACATTAATACATATGTGAGTTAAATGCACATATGCCTTAAGGTGAAGGAAATAATTTTATTTATTTTTTATGTTAGTCAAATTTTGTATGCAAAAATATTTTGCATTTGAACTTCATTGAACTGTATTTTGTTATTATAAACTTTTCCCATTGTTTTTCCTCCAGAATAATAAAAAATTATTATTCCTCTACATATTTAGCATTAGAGATACTCAGCAGATGTCAGACTGTTTTGTTAGATAAATGCTCTCTCCCTATTTACTTTAGGTGTTCCTTTGTGCAGTGTAATATTTCTGCTACAATTCTTAAACTTAAATATTTTAATTAATAAAATTTTTCCTATTTAAAACTGCACTGTGGTTTCTAAGTTCATGTCTCTTAAATTATTCCTGGTCATGTAAATAAGCTGTGCTGTGCAACTTTGGGCTTTAACCTTTGCTCTTTGCTATTAGCTTTATGTTTTTTTAATTATAGTAAAATGGAGGACAGTAGGGGAGTTATGACTTAAATGGACCACTGTTATTACTGTACTGTATTTTTTTAAGGAAATGAAAGATGTTATTTATTTTGTCCAAATCAAGCAGAAACAAATATAGAATATCTTGTACTGTTATTTCTTTGCTCAGCATTTAATACGATCACAGTTTGATCTTTTATATGTGATAATTATCTTTCCATCTTGATGATTAATGGTGTGACCACTTATTTATAGTTATAAAGTGTGTATTGTCCATAGTTGTTATTACCTAATATGTAAAAAAGAACAAAGGTAATTATCAGTCTATGTAAGAGTGTTATTTGAATAATGGAGTCACCGTCATTTAAGAAAATGGAAGCTTCAAGTATATCATTTTGGCTTTAAAGCTGAGGTGTACCGATATTACATGAAAACAAACAAAATAAACTGGATATGAAAAGAAAAGAAGCAGTTATATTTTCAGGAATTGTTGAGCTCTTGGATTTTGTCGGGAGTGTCTCCATGAGGCCCAGTGCTTTGCAGTCCCCCCTTGCCCATTGGCAGACGTGTCCAGATGAATTCAGTGTTTAATGTTAGGAATCTTATAACATGCCAATTTGATTTGTAGCCCTTCATATCATAGAATGCTAATTAAAATCATATTTTTGCATATGTCATGCCTTTCATGTACATATGCAAATAGATTCTGTTGCCTTTCAGCTATTAGTAATTAACTTTATGAAGGACAGCTGTAATACATAATTAACGAAAATGTTTGCAAGCCCTTTTACACTAAAAGTTACAACAGTAAATTTTCTTTTTTCACTTATCAAGAGAGTCATTTTAGTCTGATGGTTCTGAATGAGATCTAAATTGTTTTAAATAATCACATGATGTAATTAAATTGATGTGCTGTGCTCAGTGGAAGAATGGTGTGTATGTACTGGCTGCTGATTCCTGTCCATTTCACATCTGTGCCAACTAAACTGAACTAAGTAAGCTGAGTTGTATGTAACATGAAGGAGTATGTCAGGCAGTACTTTGTTTCAGTTGACACCTTCTTGGCACTTCAGTGTGATTTGTGTGTGTGTGTATGTGTGCGCGTGCACGCGCGTGCAAGTTGCAGACACAGTAAGCGTTTATATCATTTTTAAAAACATCTCTTCAAATTATTGCTATGTTTTTAAGGAAACTTTCTAAAAGCTATTCATGTTCTCTTTTATAGTCTTTTAAATATTAAATAAAATGACATTTTTCAAACTCGTTCCCTGGTTGAGGTGTGTGATGAGTGAGGGGCATGGGTGTTCTGTTGAGGTGCTGCTTCATCTTCTGAACTGGCAGTGGAGACAGTGAAAACAGACATTCGAATCACTGCTTTCATTTTTGGTCACTAATGGCAAACCCAAATAAGAAAATGAGCGAATCAATTCAGAGTCCATTATTTCTTTGACTTTTCCAACATTACAGTGTGTCTAGTCATGGTACAAGCTTTTTATTTAATAGGAGTATCATGGTAATACACATTTTTGTGTTACATCTCTATATTCATGCTTGTCATTTTCCTATACTTTGGTATAAATTTCTAGCAGAGAGCCATTCTTAAATTTTATAATTACTTTTATTTATTTTTTAGGGTTGCTTTTGTAATGAAGAAGCACCTAAATACTCATCTGCTGGGCAAGCATGGAGTTGGCACCCCAAAAGAAAGGTAATCATCGTTCACTGTTTTTCACATTAAAATATTTTCATTTTAGGCTTCGTTTTATGAGATGATTTCTGTAATTTTTATCTGTGAGTTTATTACATTTTGCCTTTATGGCATACTGTTGTTGAGTATCATTTTATGCCATCCATCTCCAGAAATTTAATGTCATATTTTAATTAAAAAAATCAGTCTGGAAACATTTGAAAGGATTTTGGGAACTTTGAATTTATGAAACAACTAGCAAACAGTAGAAGAGTTCGGTTGGAGAGAATTGACCTGGGTAAGTGCGTTAGAGTATGCTCAAGTAAATATGTAAAACTGAACACTATTTTCATTAGTATTTTTATGTTGATGTTATTTTCAATAAGATTTTTGAATTCTTACTGTAGATTTGTACATTGCCGATATTAAAGGAGAAATACATCTTGTGTCATCCCCAAAATAATACTACAGTTGCCATGTCATGAAAAATAACACTACAATTACTTTGTCATCAACTGCCAGGTTTTCTTCTTTCTTGCTACCGTATCATAATTAACTTCGTCACACAGACTTAATTATATTAGATGAACTGAAATGTAGCAATGTCAGCTACCAGGTGAGCATGGCTACTTCTGAAGTTTTTAAATCTTTCAAACTCACAGCTCACTCTGTACTGGTGTGTGCATGAGCACCTTCGTGAAAGACAAGATAGAGCTTCCGCACCCCTCCCGTCCTGCCAGACAGGCTCCACAGTTGTACAGCAACTCTGGAAACGCTCGGTTTGCAGTGCTACGTTAAGGCATTCAGTGATGCAGTTCGTTATACTGCTCTGAAGCCTCCGGCCTCATCAGCCATATTTGTCAATGATTAATAGCCTTTTTTTCCCAAACTTTAAAATCTCTTTATCAGTGTTTTCTCTATTTACAAGTAACTTAATTTTGGGGCTGAGGCATATTGTTTTCCTTCGCTTCATGTTACAGAGACACAGACAACAGCCGTGTCCCAGGGCTGGATATCACAGATGCCTCCTTTTTACCCACATTTCAGGTTCCCTTTGCTTTTCTCTTTCATTAATTAAAGAAAAAAAAATTTTTTTTTAGAAAACTTCTTGTTTGGATTCTCTGTTTATATGGTACTGTCCCTCACTACGTAGAACACTTGGAATGCCAGGATTGTAACATAATATAATTTTCCAAGAGATATTTGTGAGCAGAGAAGGCTAGGATTTCAGTGCCATAATCTAGCACAGGAAATGTCCAAAGGTTCCTGCCTCCCAATTGCACTTCTCTCGCCCTCATAGTGGTTTTAGAAGGCAAAGAAACTATTCATCAGCATGCTGAACCATCACTCTGGGCATAACCGTTCTCTAAATTAAGTTAAACCTTTATTTTATTTTGTTTTTCCTATTTAAAACATTAATGCCTTGGCTGTAATTTTGCAAGCTTGCTATATTTTAATTTTTTTCAAGACAGTATAATCAGTTTATTTTTTGTGTGTTTTGAATTTGATTCTCCCCTCCAATGCATTGCATATTATAGCAAATAGTAATAGAAGTTAGCTAAATAGGCTGTGACAATTAAATTAATAATGCATTTGTTTGCAAGTATTTAGGCCTTGTGGTTTGACTGATATATGCAAAAATGATAATTTATTAAAAATAAATTCATATACTTATACTATAAAGCTTGATGAACCAATAAATTTTGTCAGCATTACTATTGTTAGAAATAGAAAACAAAATTCCCAATGTTTTCTTCGAGACCCCATGAGCATCTGGAGTGATGAATTGTGTAAGAACATGCTTTTTGCATTAACTTATTTTAAGGTAGTATACTATAGTATCTCTGAAAATTTGTACATGTAAATGCAAACAACTAAATATAGTCATCTCAATTCACGTTTCAAAATAATAAGCTCCAATTAATTTGCAAGTTCATCCTAAAGCATTCCCTACTTTAAATGACTCATTCTCTTTGCAGTAAAAGTAAGCCAAAGTATCTTTATAACTCTTTGAATTTGCTAATAGTAATCTAGAAATGGAGCTTGTCCACAATTACAATTGGAACAGCCACACTAAGTATATCCTCTGTGAAAGCCAGGTGCGGATTACAATGGAGAGAGAGGGCACTCTGTAGTGAGTGCCTGAGATCAGCTGGGCTCTGAATGGCTGTGTAAACAGGAGGAGGGGAAAGTCTTACTTAGAATTTCTCATCTGATGCTTTGCTTTTGTGGCGCCCAGGATACCAGAGGAAATAACTGCACTGGCAGCAACTCAGGCAGGCCGGTTGGCTCAAAGGACCACATTTAGCAATAAAGGTTTTTAAATTAGATGAAGGCATTATAAAGTAATTTCATAACCAAGGGAAAGGTACCAGTGGTTGTAGTGATGAATAGCCAAAGCAGAGCCTTAGTATTTTTTCAGCGAAGCCGTTTGGGGAAGAGTCCATGAAGGTCCGACCTGAGATAGTGCATGTTTGCCAGCACAGCTGTTGCATGTGTTCCAGCTCCTGGAGGCTCAGGGCTGGTCAGTAGTTTTTGTTCTGGCTGAATGGGGTTCCCCTAGGCCCTCAGTTTGCTGAGACCTGGAGTTTGTATGTCTTTTCCCCTTACATCAGATGCTTGGGATTTGGGCTTAGTTATCTGGTTTTTTTTTTTTTTTTTTTTTTTTTTTTTTTTTTTTTTTTTTTTTTTTTTTTAACAGCATCTTGAGCTATTGATAAATAAACTCTTTTCCTCACCTAATATATTTGTGGGGTAGAAAGACTGGCAGGCCTGACACTTGCGCCGTAAGTTTTAAGCTGCCAATGTGGGACATGACTGTACATTTCTTGGGGGCTGTCTTGCCTGTATGTCTTCTCTTTTCTTAAAAATGTTTATATGAGTGTGCAAAAACATATATGAAACCCTTTTTTCCTGATTTTTGAGTTCAGATGTTAGCCCCTTTCATGAAACGTGCAAGTCCCACCCAAAGCACAGCACTCCTGGGGAGGGCAGTGCGTCAGTAAGGCACGGTCGCCCTGGGGCTGTGCCCGTAATGGTTTCGGTGGTCGAGGGACAAGATGGCTGTTACAGGAGAGAAATGACACACTTTGCAGAGTATTGTGCTAGTGGAGAGATTGCACTCCCAGGTTGTGGTTACTGCCGTGAAGTCACCGTGGTCACTTTATTGTCCATTTTAAGGAAATAACCTGCCTTGGCTTACGTCGTCCTGGCTACATATGTTTTCTTTTATTAAAGGACAGTTTTCCTCAGTCTTTCCATGGCGGCGAATTTCTATAAGGTCCCGCTTTTTCCTGTTTTATCATTGAAATGGGCAGCTTATTCTTATGGATGTGCTGTGACATTTACGCCCCCAGATGTGTCCCTGATGGACCTCGATGGAGTACACTTCACCAGCCTTTTCGATCCTGTAGTTTTTCTAGGCTTCAGGCTCTCCTCCTCCCACTGCTCACGAGTCTTCTCCTTCCATTTCTTCCCTTGCATCCATGGTTAGCCATCTTTTTTTTTTTCTTTTTCCCCCAGGAGGGCCAATTTAAGAAAAATAAAGTGTTTATGGGCTTCTCACCACTTTAAAAAATATTTACACAAGAAATAACTCTGTTGGGCTGAAGTAGAAAAAAACATGTCATTTTTTTTTCCATCTCGGTTTGCTTTGTAAATGGGGGGGAGCTTGTTATATTTAATGACTTCATACTGTTTGTGTGTGAGCTGGGTCTCCTGTCCTTCCACCTCCTCCCATCTCTCTATCTGTAGACAGTGAGCTATGAATAATACTCCATGATCACATAATACTGTTTTAGTGGGAAAGGTAGGACTTAACGGCAAGACACTCCTGCTAGATAATCCCTTCAACATGGACAGACGGGGTTGCCGCAGTTCATCTAAAGCCAAGGTTATTATTTTTTAGAAAATTTCTGTGTTTTATTGGCTTATTCTACCCATTAGTAAGGTGCTTTTAGAGATAAATCGTACCCATTTTCCACCACATTTATCTTGCCAGGATTTGTTACAGAAATAAGTTAGGCATTCTATTGTTGCTTTGTGACAAATGTTTTATTACCAAAATGTGTATTTTTTGACTTCTGCTTTCTAAGTTTTCCAGGTGGGAATGAACATGAGTGAGTCTCTCTTGTGTGGGGACCGCACGTCATATTCGTTCGCTTCTCTGGGGTGGAGAGCACTGCCTTCTGGCCCGCTCTTCCTGGGCTCCTTAACTCCTGAAGCAGTGTCTGGCATGTCCCAGCACCAGTGGAGTAGTCAAAGCTAGGGGAATATCTAGTTTCCATATAGTACCAGGTAATTCCCTTTGATGTCCTCAGTACGTGTTGTTACATTAACTTCTTAGTGTACCCCCACTTCTGTCCTTCTGTTACCCCCACTGCTAGAGCATGGCTTCCTTCACTGCGTTGTCGTTTATGTCCTCCAATGCAGCTGACTTCACTGATGGTGCACTTGACTGTGAGATGACAGAGCATTAAGAACTGGTTTAGAAAGTGACCATATAAAACACATATCTTTTGTGAGGACAGAGCCTAGGATCCGTTCATAAAAATATATCATCCTCATAAGGCTTAGGGGGCTGATTTCCCTCCAGTCTTTATTCCAGGAAAAGTTGCATATTTCGTTGAGTTTGTCATTTTAGTTTTTGGTACTAGCGAATCATGAATATAATTGAGTTTTCCTCTTTATGTTTACCGCTGGGAAGCTCAGGACCAAAACTGTGATCCATCTCTAGCTAGCAGGATCACTTCAGGGAATGCATTGGATTAATATTTACTACTGTTATTTCCAGTTTCATCTTTTTCTTTTCTCTATGGGGAAGTCCTATTTTATGTAAGTGATATATTTTAGCAACGTCATGTGAATCCAAACCCATATCACAATGACAGTTTGCCATAGGAATTTTTTAAAACTAGATCAATATTTTTCTGTGAGTACGTGTGTCTTTAGTCATTTGGTTTTGAGGCGCTGTGTTTAAGCATTGTGCAGCCCTGTTACTAGACACATTTAAGTCCTTTCCTAAAATCTTAATGCACTTCTATGTACTGCCCAAGCCAGAAGGTCAGGATTATCTGTGGTATTTCTCAGGATCTTTTGTTATTTTCGGGAATGATTTCTCCTGCACTTTGTTCCAAGACATGGTGGAGGTTCCTCAGCACAAGAGGAATCTGCGCCTTCACTCACGGGTGCGCACCCTCTGGCTCTGTTGGGGCCCACACGGGTGCGCGCCCTCTGGCTCTGTCGGGGCCCACACGGGTGCGCGCCCTCTGGCTCTGTCGGGGCCCACACGGGTGCGCGCCCTCTGGCTCTGTCGGGGCCCACACGGGTGCGCGCCCTCTGGCTCTGTCGGGGCCCACACGGGTGCGCGCCCTCTGGATCCGTTCATAAGAACACATCATTTCATCCTCACGAGGCTTAGGGGGCTGAGGCCGCCCTCTGCCTGTGTCAGGAATGATGGTGCTTTCGTTGCGTCTGGTTTGGTTGATAACATTTCATATTTTCTTTAAAGGAAACTCTTAGCATTGGTGAGATTTTAAGTATTAGTATAGATCACAGAAAGTTAAAATATTTTTCTACTTTTTCTAACATTCTTTACTTTTAATTACATTTCTATTTTCTGTTTGGGCAGTTAAACATGAATATTACATCATTCATGTTTGTCAATCATATTGATTAGGATATAGTTTTCAGTAACATGTGAAATTTTGTAAGTGAGGGAACAGTTAATTGCACCTATCAAGTTCTGTGGAGAGTGGTAGTAAAGTCATCTCATTTATTTATTTATCTTATTTTAAAAAATTTTTGGAGAGTTTTTTGCTATGAGGGCTCGTGCACTTGCCACAAAGACAGAGACAGACAGAGAGACAGAAAGCAAGAAGTCACTCCCTGGGGGAGATGGCCACATTGCAATCGCTTCTCCTCTATTCTCCTCTTGGGATCTTGGGCCTGCACGCATATGGGCCCGACGTGAGTTTAAGCCACCAAGCCTGGGACTCGAACTGCGGTTGACTGCGTGGGAGTCCAGTGATGTAGCCATTACACCAACTGCTGGTCCCAGCATCTCATTTATTTACCAACTAATTCTCAAGTAAACATCTGCTGCAGTTACTACAGTGTGCCGAGTGGGGTGGTGTGTAGTGTGTGACGGCGACCAGCCTCTTCTATCACAGTCCTTAAATCTGAGGCTGCTAGGCAGAATGGAAGGAGAGAGATGATGCGTGCATAAAGGAAAGGGAATTTTATCGGATGGGAGACTGACGAAAATGTACAGGGTGCTGTTCAGGGGATTTGGGTGGTGGAAAGTTTTTTGAAAGGCTGCATTCCAAGCGAAATGTGCTGTTGGATCAGGGCAGCAGAGAGGACTCGGTGAACTGAGGGGGACATGGTGGGTTCCCTTCCGCGTGCCTGGAGCTCGGGGACCTTCAGCGGAGGGTGGGGTGAGCCGTGAGATTCAGAGCTAAGGTTCCAGAAATGTGTGCCTTGCTGAAGCCTGTGGTCACCAGAGAGAATGTTTTGTTAAGACGGATTACGGAATGTAATGACCAGCCTGAAAACTAGTCTGGGGAGGACTTGACCACTGTGCCAGTGGTCTTTCTCCCTACACAGAGGACGAAGCCAGCGGTTGAGGGTGCTTTTGGAACCGTAGCTCTGACAGTGTTCATTTCGGACTCCTGGGAAAGGCTGTGGACAAGTGGGTTTGCAGGGTACCGGGCATCCCTGGTGACCGCTCTCTGCCCTGGTCCCTCTCTCCCGTGATATTGGTGCAGCTTCTGTCTCTAATGCACATGGCAGGTCCAGCTTGCAAAAGAGCCTTGAGTCCTCTGTTTTAGTTTGTCAGATTCTTTCCCTTATCTTCAGGTCTGTTTTTTCCTCTCCCTCTACTTTTGTTCTCTTGTTCTCTGATTGCTCTTACAGCATTCCGCCTCTCCGCTGCCAATCCAAGTCATATATTTGCTTCAAGGGCCCATCTGTGGTCCTGTCTTCTGTAATTCCCATCTCTAAGTGATGTTCTTTTTTTTTTTTTTTATCACATTTGTATGGAACATTCGAGAATAAAGGGTAAATGTGTGTGTGTATTTCTTTTTTGTTAGAAATTCCATTATCCTACTACTTCTATCTCCCAGAAGAGAAACCCAAAAGGATATAATAATTTGCATATGCTAGAACTACATTCTCCAATACTAGCTCAGTGTGGTATTGGGCCAGAGATGGTCTTTACAGAAATGACATCTGTTTTATTCTGTTGCCTCGTCTTTCAATCTTATATAGATTTACTATTATTTTCTGTATAATAGAAATAGTAGTAAAATCTGTCGCAATATTGAACTATACTTTTTCTAGTATGAATATTCCAGTTGCTTTTGCAAGTAATAACACATTGCTGTTTGATGTGACAAATAAATGTTTAAGGGGTATTTTTTTTTTCCCCTGCTTCCATTTAGTCTAGTTCATGGAGACTTGCAGTATAAGGGTATCTTCTATTTTGCTACTTAAAAAAAAAAAAATAAGAATATAGGTGTTTCCAGCCAGCTGGCATCTAGAATATTTCTGGCCATTCCCTTCTTTTATTTCACTGAATTTACTTTTAGAATACTGGGGCTTATACATCTGGACTCTGACTAAAATATGCCTTAAGCTCTTATCTTTAATTCCCAGTCAGAGCCAGCATTAAAGCGAACAAAGGCCTATATGTTCACTGCAGCCTTCAATTATGCTTAATTACCAACTTTGATACAGTTTCATTATACAGTACTGCCTTCTTGTGAGAGGTTCTTTATATTCATGATGTCTTGGTAGTTGCTTATAAAAGTCCGAATTAAAATTTTTCCTGAGGAATTTTCAGGAAACAATCTTTCTGAAATAATTTTTGTCAAGTTGCATCAAAGCAATTTGATCATTTATCTCAAAACTCTGATAGGAAAAGTGAAGTGTTTATGTAGGTCATTTCCAAGACAACTTCCCGCGTTCTTCGTCCTAGGGCCACTTGTATGACCTAATACGAGCTTAGACTAAAGGGATTCCCTACCAACACTGCGTTGTTTGCTTACACTCAGAACTCCGGGGGAATAAGCAGATATTGGAGTTTCGCAGGAGAAATCTGATCTGGTATTTATCCTAATAGTCTACAAAATGCCTGTCATTTCAACTCATTCTTTACTCCCTTTCAAAAGAATCGTGACACTTTCTGATACTCAGATGCTATTAGTATCTCCTTAGGTTGACTCATGTGAAATTAACATTTAACACATTAAAAAGTCAAATACCGTTAATTTTATGTGAGTCAATCTAGTGTTATTTAGAAATGTGTCCAGCCTGTGCTCAATATAAAAGTCCACTTTTCGGGACCAGCAGTTAGCGTAATGGCTATGTCGCTGGACTCCCACGTAGTCGACCGCGGTTCGAGTCCCGGACCCGGTGGCTTAAACTCACGCCGGGCGCGTGTGCGTGCGTGCCCAAGATCCCGAGAGGAGAATGGAGGAGAAGGGATTGCAGCGTGGCCATCCCCCCTGGGGGGTGATTTCCTGCTTTCTGTCTCTCTGTCTCTGTCTGTCTGGCGAGTGCACGCGCCCTAAAAAAAAGCAAAAACATCTCCAAAAAAAATTTTAAAAAAAAGTCCACTTTTCAGGGAAACAACTATTTCCAGCGAGTTTCTTTTCTTCTTCTTTTTTAAATTGCCAAAGGGCTCATAAGGTTGCAAAAGAGAGAGATTAAAAGCACCGCCCAATAGGGGCATGACCACGCCCTGATCCTTTTTCTCCATTTTCCATTCTGCTGGGATTTTGGACACGTGTGCTGCGTGCTCTGGCATGGTTTTCAAGCCTTTGGGGCTGGGATCCAAACTGCCATTGGCCCCATGGGACCTGGCCCCAGTGCACAGCGTGAGTCACCACACTCCCCTTCACCATTGGCCCTCTGCTGACCTGTAATTTAATCACAGTTAAGTTCTGTTCTTGTTTCACGAATAATGAGTTCTTAGATCCAGTGGCAGGGAGTAAGCATAGGTAGAACGAGGTGGGTCAAAGTGAAGTCGAAGCCTCCGTGGCAGCCTGTGCAGATGAGGCCCGCCGTGCACTGCGCACCTTGTCCCTGTCCTGTGTGTCCTCTAGGCCGGGGCAGTCGGGCTTTCTTCTCCAGGCTCACGTTTGTCTCATTCTTGTAACGCCTTGGCTAGATTTCCATTCTAATTAGTCCCTTCTTATTAGAAAGCTGGTGTACTACTCATCTCATTCTATTTTGTTTTTCTTTTGTTTAAAAAATCTACAAATCCCCAAACTAGATAGTTAATTTCTAGAAGGCACAATCCTGGACTTCCCTTCCCTAGCTGAACTTTGAGGAGTGTGATTAACACTCAATAAATACTGATGGGTTTAGAATAGTAAAATCTTCAAGTTTTTCTTTTTTAAGATGGGCTCTACTTATCTGGTTTAATTTATCATTTATAGCCAAGTGTAAGGAAAGTACTGTGGACCAGCCCATGGCATGACGGTTAAGGCAGCTGGATCCCACGTGGCCCGCTGTGCGGTTTCTGCCCCAGACCCAGTGTCTTGAGAAAAAGGCACATGTGTGTGCATATCTTAAATCCCGAAAGAAGGGGGACATGGAGCAGAAGGGATCGCGGTGCGACCATTCCCCATCAGGAGGGGTCATTTCTTGCTTTCTCTCTGTCTCTCTCTGGCGAATTACTAAATAAATAAGTAACCAAACAAACGAATCTCCTCTCTGTGACTGATAGGGCACCACTTCTCCATGTGCCTGCCTCAGTGCCTGGCTCGCGAGTGAGAGTGACTCCGACGCGACACTCGTCTCCGCAGGCCGGTTATGCTGAGGCAGACGTGCATCTGTAGTTTCAGGAGTACCAAGCTCCTACCGCGTGTATGCGTAGCATCGGCCGTTTCACAATTACTTACCCTTTAGGTACAGACATTCAAGATGTTTTCAGTCACTAAGTTTGAAATAATCTCTCTTCCCCTTTATTTTATGTTAGTCCAGGTAGAGCAAAGAGTTACGGGAAACAGTAGATTGAGTGGGATGTGTGATTATTTTAATTTAAATTAGACTCAAATTTCCTTTGCCGTTAATGAAAATGATAAATTCCCTTTCACTCTTCCAGTGCATCGTGGTGTTCAGAATGCCTTCCTCTCACCTCACTGTGAGTTAGAAGTATATAATGCGAGTGTGCCACATATTTCCTTGGCAATTAGATAGTGGCAGGATTAGTTCCCGATAACAGGTCTTTACAAATTTATGCCTTTGCCTTTTTAAAATATTATATTGTTAACGTGGTACAGTTTAACAAATGGAAACATTTTAACTAAAGAAAATACCCCAGTGCTTGTTGTTGTAGTTATTGATACTTGTAGTAATATCAGTAGATGAAGATGTTTCAAAGTTTCAGTGTGTTTGAAAGAGATAATATGAAGGAGTTATTCTTATCATTTACATCTCTGGCCCAGCTGTGGTGGCACAGTGCTGACCTGCCCCTGCGTGACTCGTTGTCAGGTGTCCGCCACGTCCAGCCCCAGCCCCAGCCCCAGCCCCAGCCCCAGCCTGTGATCCTGGCTGCCTGGGGAGGGCTGCAGGGTGGAGCCAGGCCTGAGACCCTGTTAAAGATGCTTGTCTCTCTTTCTCTTTCATGAAAGAAATTAATAAGTAAGTTTTTCTCGGTTTCTGCAATAGGGCACGTGTACTCACCAGAGAGATACAGAGAGAGGGAAAGAGAGAGAACGTGAGGTAGCACCCTCTCCAGAGGCCCATGCACAGTGCCTGCTCCCCACTCTCTCAGCGTCCTGAGCGCATGCATGCGCACGCGCACACACACGCACATGTGCTCGGGTGATTTCTGACACCAGGTCCAGGACTTGAGCCGCACGCTCAGCCGTAGGATGGATCCACTTTAACTACCACGCCACCTGGTTGGCCTGATAAATAAGATTTTTAAAAAATGTACTTCCTTTGTTTTTCTTTCTTTTTTCTTAAGAGAGATTTTTGCTATAGGGCATGTGCACTTGCCAGAGACACAGAGACAGAGAGCGAGAAATCATCCTGGGGCCGGGAGGGGATGGCCACACCACAGTCCCTTCTTCCTCCATTCTCCTCTCAGGATTTTGGGCACACATGCACATGCGCCCACCGCGAGTTTTAAGTGGCTGGTCCGGGATTCCAACCACAGTGGACTACGTGAGAGTCCAGCGATGTTACTGTCATACCGTCTGCTGGTCCCTGTTTATTTTTTAGAGTGTTTTTGCTATAGGGCACGTGTGCTTACCAGATTCACAGAGAGAGACAGAGAGACAGAAAGCCAGAAATCACCCCCCAGGCGGTAAACTGCAGTCCCTTCTCCTCCATTCTCCTCTTGGGATCTTGGGCACACACGCACATGTGCCGTCATGTGTTTAAGCCACCAGGTCCGGTACTCGAACCACGGTCGACTACATGGGAGTCCAGCAACATAGTCATTACGCTAACTGCTGGTCCCCTGTTTTTCATTCTTTTTAAAATTTGCCAGAGGGTACATGTGGTTGCCGGAGAGACAGGGAGAAAAGGAGAGGGTAAGCACCCCCCAGCACGGCAAGGCTGAGACACAGCCCTTCTCCATTTCTGCACTCTGGCAGGGTTGTGGCCATGCACGCACGGCCAGAGTGTTCTTCAAACTGCCTGGGCCAGGATGCAGACTGTGTGGACAGATCGTGTGGGATCCAGCTGCCTTAAACACTAGGCCATGGACTTGACCTTGTTTTCTTTTCTTTTTTTTTTTTTTTTTTTCAAGAACTCTCTCTTCTTGGGACCAGCAGTTAGCATAATGGCTGTGTCACGGACTCCCATGTAGTCGACCGTGGTTCGAGTCCCAAACCCAGTGGCTTAAGCTCACACTGGGCATGTGTGCGTACGTGCCCAGGATCCCGAGAGGAGAATGGAGAAGGGATTGCAGCGTGGCCATCTCCCTGGGGCCGGGGGGTGGGGGGGTGATTTCTCGCTTTCTGTCTTTCTGGCCAGTGCATGCACCCTAGAGCAAAAACCTCTCCCCCTCCAAAAAAAAAAAAAAAATAAAAAATAAAAGAGAATTCTCTCTTCTCTTTTATGAAAGACAGGGAAAAAAAGACTTTCTGAGATGGACCCATGTCAAACCAATAAAATCCAGGCTGCTTTGGTGGGAGCTGGCGGAGGCTCCCACAGACAGTCCATTGTGGAGCTGCCCCTCCACATCTCACAGGGCCATGGGCTCTTCATCAGGTAGAAGAAACTGTCGTACGTGTACCGCTTTACTTTCTGCAGTGAGCCATTGGCTTTTGCAGATCAGCACTCATTGTTGACACCTGAGCAGACACGCAGGTAGAATTGGGTATGTCCAGAGGCCACCGAGGCAGTTCTCTGAGCTAGTGAGGACGCAGTGCAGTTTTGGTGACATGCTCTGCTCCTCGTACGTCTTAGTATTTTAAAGCAAAACTTTTGTTCAGAAGAATACTGTCAGAGTAAATAGAAGAGTAAGAAAAAAATCTAAATGTTTAAGTTTCTTTAGGTAGAGATACAAGGTTGAGATAAGTAAAATTTGGAACGCCACATCTTAGTTTTCAGGCTTGGTGGTGACTTTCTGGGTGTTTTTCCTATTACCAAATGAATAAATGAAGGTAAGGTTAGGGCCACAATGCAACCTGGTAACCAAAGGTTATTTTCAGCTCAGTTTGTACTGTGATGTCAGACCCTAATTTCTGATTTTAAAACACATGAACAACAACGATAAATGATATATTTTTTTTTTTGAGAGTTTTTTGCTATAGGGCGCACGCGCCCTCCAGACAGACAGAGAGAGACATAGAGACAGAAAGCGAGAAATCACCCCCCGGGGGGATGGTCACGCCGCAATCCCTTCTCCTCCATTCTCCTCTCGGGATCTCAGGCACGCACGCACACGCGCCTGGCGTGAGTTTTAAGCCACTGGGTCCGGGACGCGAACCGCGGTCGACTACGTGGGAGTCCAGCGACA